>CM038398.1:138162354-138349268 GCA_021498475.1 Saguinus midas | reverse complement strand
CCCAAATCATCTGCACAGTGACTCTGTGAAGGTGAACAACAGCCTCACAGAACCGAGGCTCAGAGAGGGTTGGTAGCTCGCTCCAGACCACACAGTTTTTGAGGGACATAACTAGGGGTCTAGCTACACACTCCACACCCCTGCCCCAGCCTGCACTAAAGCTCCTCCTCTGGGAAGCCCCCCTTGTCTCTGTCTCCCCTGAGTCTCGGTTACATGGCCCCCGTGCAGTAAGAGGAATGTGTCATCTGCCTGGCCTGTCCACTGCCTGACCTTTCGCAGGACAGGGAGCTCCATGGGTCTGAGACAGGACCTGCCTCATTCGCTCCCCTCCCTATGCACAGCAAGCCTGCCACAGTCCTGGGTCCCACTAAGGAGTGGCAGTTCTGAATGGGATGCAGGAGAAACCTAAAGTTGGAGTGAGGTGGTGTCTGGCAGGGCTGGAGAGGGGGCAGCAGAATTCAGGGAGCCCACAAAGTGGGCAGAGGACAGGTCAGCCCTTCCACTGTGTGCAGCTGGACAACTTGGTTACATGGTGTCCTCTGCTCCCTGTCCTCAAATAGGACCACCTCTGGGTCCCTCCCCTGGCCATGTAGCTCTGTACTTCCTGTTTGCGGTCCACAGCAAGCTCCCCTCCTGCCTCACCAGCCCATGCAGGCATCAGAGGACAGAGAAAAACAGACCTTAGCCCTGGGCCCCTGGAGAGATGCAGGACAGGGCAGTGCACAGCGACAGTCACGGAGCCACTGAAAGCTGCGCCATGGCAGAAGTGTGGCAGCTGAGTGAGGCGTGGTAATGCTGACCCCAGCGGCACCAACACATCCTCACATAACCAGCGCAAAAGGAGGAAAACACCGAAACCAAAACACCTCACCTCCAAAAAGGACCAAAACTCCTCACCAGCAAGGGAACAAAGCTGGACGGAGAATGAATGTGACGAAATGACGGAATCAGACTTCAGAAAGTGGATAATGAGAAACTTCAGTGAGCTAAAGGAACATGTTCTAAACCAGTGCAAAGAAACTAAGAACCTAGAAAAAGATTTGAAAAAGATTCGAGGAATTGATAACGAGAATGGACAACAGAGGAATATGAATGAATTGAAGGAGCTGAAAAACACAACACGAGAACTTCATGAAGCATGCACAAGTTTCAACAGCCGAATTGACCAAGCAGAAGAAAGAATATCAGAAGTTGAAGATCAACTCAATGAAATAAAACGAGAAACCAAGATTAAAGAAAAAGTGCAAAAGGAATGAACAAAATCTCCAAGAAATGTGGGACTATGTGAAGAGACCCAACCTACGTTTGATAGGTGTACCAGAATGTGATGAAGAGAATGAA
This sequence comes from Saguinus midas, assembly GCA_021498475.1. Taxonomy (NCBI): domain Eukaryota; kingdom Metazoa; phylum Chordata; class Mammalia; order Primates; family Cebidae; genus Saguinus; species Saguinus midas. Next base: position 138,347,927 of record CM038398.1, on the reverse strand, counting down.
TCAAGCTGGAAAACACTCTTCAGGATATTATCCAGGAAAATTTCCCCAACCTAGCAAGACAGGTCAATACTCAACTCCAGGAAATACAGAGAACACCACAAAGATACTCTGCAAGAAGAGCAACCCCAAGGCACATAATCGTCAGATTCACTAGGGTTGAAATGAAGGAGAAAATACTAAGGGCAGCCAGAGAAAGGTCAGGTCACCCACAAAGGGAAGCCCATCAGACTCACAGCAGATCTCTCGGCAGAGACTCTACAAGCCAGAAGAGAGTGGGGCCAATATTCAACATCCTTAAAGAAAGAGCTTTCAACCCAGAATTTCATATCCAGCCAAACTGAGCTTCATAAGTGAAGGAAAAATAAAATCCTTCACGAACAAGCAAGTACTCAGAGATTTTGTCACCACTAGGCCTGCTTTACAAGAGCTCCTGAAAGAGGCACTACACATAGAAAGAAACAACCAGTTCCAGCCATCCTAAAAGCATACCAAATGCTAAAGACCATCAACAAAATGAAGAATGTACATGAACCAATGGGCAAAACAGCCAGCTAGCATCAAAATGGCAGTATCAAATTCACACATAACAATATTAACCCTGAATGTAAATGGGCTAAATGCACCAATCAAAAGACACAGACTGGCAAATTGGATAAAAAAAAACCCATCGGTGTGCTGTATCCAGAAACCCACCTCACATGCAAAGATACACAAAGGCTCAAAATAAAGGGATGGAGGAAGATTTACCAAGCAAATGGAGAAAAAAAAGCAGGAGTTGCAATTCTCATCTCTGATAAAATAGACTTTAAAGTAACAAAGATCAAAAGGGACAAAGAAGGTCATTACATAATGGTAAAAGGATCGATACAACAAGAAGAGATAACGATTCTAAATATATATGGACCCAATGTAGGAGCACCCAGATATATAAGGCAAGTTCTTAATGACTTACAAAGGACTTAGACTCCCACACAATAATAGTGGGAGACTTTAACACTCCACTGTCAATAGCAGACAGATCAACCAGACAGAAAATTAACAAGGATATCCAGGACTTGAACTCAGACCTGGAACAAGCAAACCTGATAGACATTTACAGAACTCTCCACCCCAAATCCACAGAATATACATTCTTCTCAGCACCACATCACACCTACTCCAAAATTGACCACATAATTGGAAGTAAAGCACTCCTCAGCAAATGCAAAACAACGAAATCATAACAAACAGTCTCTCAGACCATAGTGCAATCAAGTTGGAACTCAGAATTCAGAAAATAACTCAGAACGCACAGCTTCATGGAAACTGAACAACTGGCTCTTGAATGTTGATTGGATAAACAATGAAATGAAGGCAGAAATAAAAAGTTCTTTGAAACCAACGAGAATGAAGACACAACATACCAGAATCTCTGGGACACATTTAAAGCAGTCTGTAGAGGAAAATATATAGCAATAAGTGCCCACATGAGAAGAGTGGAGAGATCCAAAATTGACACCCTATCGTCAAAATTGAAAGAGCTAGAGGAGCAAGATCAAAAAGCTCAAAACCTAGCCGAAGACAAGAAATAACTAAGATCAGAGCAGAACTGAAGGAGATAGAGACAAGAAAAACCCTTCAAAAATCAATAAATCTAAGAGCTGGTTTTGAAAAGATCAACAAAATAGACAGACCACTAGCCAGACTGATAAAAAGAGAGAACAACCAAATAGATGCAATAAAAAACGATAAAGGAAATCACCACAGATTCCACAGAAATTCAAACCATCATCAGAGAATACTACAAACAACTCTATGCACATAAACTAGTAAATCAGGAAGAAATGGATAAATTCCTGGAGCCTGTGTCCTCCCAAGCCTAAACCAGGAGGAAGCCGAAACTATGAATAGACCAATAACAAGGTCTGAAGTTGAGGCAGCAATTAAGAGCCTACCACACAAAAAAGCCCAGGTCCAGATGGGTTCACAGCTGAATTCTACCAGACACACAAAAGGATCTGGTACCATTCCTTCTGAAACTATTCCAAATAATCCAAAGAGAACCCTTCCCAAATCATTTTATGAGACCAACATCATCCTGATACCAAAACCTGGCAGAGACTCAACAAGAAAAGAAAACTTCAGGCCAATATCCATGATGAACATAGATGCAAAAATCTTCAATAAAATACTGGCAAACCGATTGCAACAGCACATTAAAAACTTATCCATCATGATCAAGTAGGATTCATCCGGGGATGCAAGGCTGGTTCAACATAAGTCTATAAATGTAATTGACCACATAATTGGAAGTAAAGCACTCCTCAGCAAATGCAAAACAACGGAAATCATAACAAACAGTCTCTCAGACCATAGTGCAATCAAGTTGGAACTCAGAATTCAGAAAATAACTCAGAACACAGCTTCATGGAAACTGAACAACTGGCTCTTGAATGTTGATTGGATAAACAATGAAATGAAGGCAGAAATAAAAAGTTCTTTGAAACCAACGAGAATGAAGACACAACGTACCAGAATCTCTGGGACACATTTAAAAGCAGTCTGTGAAAATATATAGCAATAAGTGCCCACATGAGAAGAGTGGAGAGATCCAAAATTGACACCCTATCATCAAAATTGAAAGAGCTAGAGGAGCAAGATCAAAAAAGCTCAAAACCTAGCCGAAGACAAGAAATAACTAAGATCAGAGCAGAACTGAAGGAGATAGACAAGAAAAACCCTTCAAAAATCAATAAATCTAAGAGCTGGTTTTCGAAAAGATCAACAAAATAGACAGACCACTAGCCAGACTGATAAAAAAGAGAGAACAACCAAATAGATGCAATAAAAAACGATAAAGGAAATCACCACAGATTCCACAGAAATTCAAACCATCATCAGAGAATACTACAAACAACTCTATGCACATAAACTAGTAAATCAGGAAGAAATGGATAAATTCCTGGACGCCTGTGTCCTCCCAAGCCTAAACCAGGAGGAAGCCGAAACTATGAATAGACCAATAACAAGGTCTGAAGTTGAGGCAGCAATTAAACCTACCACACAAAAAAACCCAGGTCAGATGGGTTCACAGCTGAATTCTACCAGACACACAAAGAGGATCTGGTACCATTCCTTCTGAAACTATTCCAAATAATCCAAAAGAGGAACCCTTCCCAAATCATTTTATGAGACCAACATCATCCTGATACCAAAACCTGGCAGAGACTCAACAAGAAAAGAAAACTTCAGGCCAATATCCATGATGAACATAGATGCAAAAATCTTCAATAAAATACTGGCAAACCGATTGCAACAGCACATTAAAAACTTATCCATCATGATCAAGTAGGATTCATCCGGGGATGCAAGGCTGGTTCAACATCGCAAGTCTATAAATGTAATTCACCACATAAACAGAAGCAAAAACAAAAATCACATGATTATCTCAATTGATGCAGAGAAGGCATTTGACAAAATTCAACAGCCTTTATGCTAAAACCCTCAATAAACTTGGTATTGATGGAACATATCTCAAAGTAATAAAAGCTATTTATGACAAACCAACAGCCAATATCATACTTAATGGGCAAAAACTGGAAGCATTCCTTTGAAATCCGGCACTGAACAAGGATGCCCTCTCTCACCACTTCTATTCAACATAGTACTGGAAGTTCTAGCCAGAGCAATCAGGCAAGAAAAAGAAATAAAGGGTATTCAAATAGGAAGGTGGAAGCCAAATTGTCTCTATTTGCAGGCGACATGATAGTATATCTAGAAGACCCCATCACCTCAGCCCAAAAGCTCCTGCAACTGATAAGCAACTTCAGCAAAGTCTCAGGATATAAAATCAATGTTCAAAAATCACAAGCATTCCTATACACCAATAACAGATTTAAGAGAACCAAATCAAGAACGAACTGCCATTCACAATTGCTACAAAGAAAATAAAATACCTAGGAATACAACTCACTAGGAATGTAAGGGACCTCTTTAAGGAAAACTACAAACAACTGCTCAATGAAATAAGAGGACACAAACAGATGGAGAAACATTCCATGTTCGTGGTTAGGAAGAATCAATATCGTGAAAATGGCTATACTGCCCAAAGTAATTTACACAATCAATGCTATCCCCATCAAACTACCATTGAATTTCTTCACAGAACTGGAAAAAACCACCATGAATTTCATATGGAACCAAAAAGAGCCCGCATAGCCAAGTCAATTCTAAGCAAAAGAACACAGCGGGAGGCATCACGCTACCAGACTTCAAACTATACTACAAGGCTACAGTAATCAAAACAGCATGGTACTGGTACCAAAACAGAGATATAGACCAATGGAACAGAACAGAGGCATCGGAGGCAACACAACACATCTACAACCATATTATCTTTGATAAACCAGACAAAAACAGGCAATGGGAAAGGATTCCCTATTTAATAAATGGTGTTGGGAAAACTGGCTAGCCATGTGCAGAAAGCAGAAACTGGACCCCTTCCTGACACCTTACACTAAAATTAACTCCAGATGGATTAAAGACTTAAACGTAAGACCTGACACCATAAAAACCCTAGAAGAAAATCTAGGCAAAACCATTCAGGACATAGGAGTAGGCAAGGACTTCATGAACAAAACACCAAAAGCATTGGCAACAAAAGCCAAAATAGACAAATGGGACCTAATCAAACTCCACAGCTTCTGCGGCAAAGAAACAGTCACTAGAGTGAATCGGCAACCATCAGAATGGGAAAAAATCTTTGCAGTTTACACATCTGACAAAGGGTTGATATCCAGAATTTACAAAGAACTCAAACAGATTTACAGGAAAAAAACAAACAAGCCCATTCAAAAATGGGCAAAGGATATGAACAGAAACTTTACAAAGAAGACATACATGAGGCCAACAAACATATGAAAAAGTGCTCATCGTCATTGGCCATTAGAGATGCAAATCAAAACCACATTGAGATGCCCTCTCACCACTTCTATTCAACATAGTACTGGAAGTTCTAGCCAGAGCAATCAGGCAAGAAAAAGAAATAAAGGGTATTCAAATAGGAAAGGTGGAAGCCAAATTGTCTCTATTTGCAGACGACATGATAGTATATCTAGAAGACCCCATCACCTCAGCCCAAAAGCTCCTGCAACTGATAAGCAACTTCAGCAAAGTCTCAGGATATAAAATCAATGTTCAAAAATCAAAGCATTCCTATACACCAATAACAGACTTAAAGAGAACCAAATCAAGAAAGAACTGCCATTCACAATTGTTACAAAGAAAATAAAATACCTAGGAATACAACTCACTAGGAATGTAAGGGACCTCTTTAAGGAAAACTACAAACAACTGCTCAACGAAATAAGAGAGGACACAAACAGATGGAGAAACATTCCATGTTCATGGTTAGAAGAATCAATATCGTGAAAATGGCTATACTGCCCAAAGTAATTTACACAATCAATGCTATCCCCATCAAACTACCATTGAATTTCTTCACAGAACTGGAAAAAACACCATGAATTTCATATGGAACCAAAAAGAGCCCGCATAGCCAAGTCAATTCTAAGAACACAGCGGGAGGCATCACGCTACCAGACTTCAAACTATACTACTACAGTAATCAAAACAGCATGGTACTGGTACCAAAACAGAGATATAGACCAATGGAATGGAAAAGAGGTATCGGAGGCAACTCAACACATCTACAACCATATTATCATTGATAAACCAGACAAAAACAGGCAATGGGGAAAGGATTCTCTATTTAATAAATGGTGTTGGGAAAACTGGCTAGCCATGTGCAGAAAGCAGAAACTGGACCCCTTCCTGACACCTTCCACTAAAATTAACTCCAGATGGATTAAAGACTTAAACATAAGACCTGACACCATAAAAACCCTAGAAGAGAATCTAGGCAAAACCATTCAGGGCATAGGAGTAGGCAAGAACTTCATGAACAAAACACCAAAAGCGTTGGCAACAAAAGCCAAAATAGACAAATGGGACCTAATCAAACTCCACAGCTTCTGCACGGCAAAAGAAACAGTCACTAGATTGAATCAGCAACCATCAGAATGGGAAAAAATCTTTGCAGTTTACACATCTGTCAAAGGGTTGATATCCAGAATTTACAAAGAACTCAAACAGATTTACAGAAAAAAAAACAAACAAGCCCATTTAAAAATGGGCAAAGGATATGAACAGAAACTTTACAAAAGAAGACATACATGAGGCCAACAAACATATGAAAAAGTGCTCATCGTCATTGGTCATTAGAGAGATGCAAATCAAAACCACATTGAGATACCATCTCACGCCAGTTAGAATGGTGATCATTAAAAATCTGGAGACAGCAGATGCTGGAGAGATGTGGAGAAATAGAACACTCTTACACTGTTGGTGGGAGTGTAAATTAGTTCAACCATTGTGGAGAAGACAGTGTGGCGATTCCTCAGGGACCTAGAAATAGAAATTCCATTTGACCCAGCAATCCCATTACTGGGTATCTATCAAGGACTATAAATTGTTCTACTATAAGGACACATGCACACGAATGTTCATTGCAGCACTGTTTACAATAAGCAAAGAACTGGAACCAACCCAAATGCTCAACGATGACAGAATGGACTGGGAAAATGTGGCACATATACACCATGGAATATTATGCAGCAATCAAAATGATGAGTTTGTGTCCTTTGTAGGGACATGGATGAATCTGAGAACATCATTCTCAGCAAACTGACACAAGAACAGAAAAGAAATACATATATACTCACTCAGGTGGGTGAGAAAATAAGAACACATGGACACAGAGGTGGTCTACTATACACTGGGACTGTTGGGGAGGGACAGCGTGGGGGCTGGGGATAGCCTGGGATGAATACCAAGTGTGGGTGAGGGAGGAAGGCAGCAAAACACACTGCCATGTGTGTGCCTATGCAACTATCTTGCTCGTTCTGCACATGTACCCCCAAACCTATAACGCAATAAATATTTTTAAAAAAAAAAGAAAGAAAGAAAATCAAACTGCAACATGTGACTTGGCAAGGCCAGACAGATCATACGCAGACCATAGCAGAGACACATTTTATAGTTAATTTTTTTATTTTTAATTTTTAGTTTTTAATTTTTAAAATTTTTATTGCATTATAAGTTTTGGGGTACATGTGCAGAACGTGCAAGATATTTGCATATGTACACACCTGGCAGTGTGTTCTGCTGCCTTGATCCCCTTCACCACACTTGGCATTTATCCCCAGGCTATCCCTCCTCAGCCTTCCCCACTGCCCTCACCCATTCCCCCCAATAAACCCAAGGGTGTAGTAGACCCCCTCCCTGTGTCCATGTGTTCTCATTTTTCTCACCCACCTATCAGTGAGAATATGTGGTATTTCTTTTTCTGTTCTTCTATCAGTTTGCTGAGAATGATATTCTCCAGATTGATTCATGTCCTTACAAAAAACAAAAACTCATCATTTTTTATTGCTGCATAATATTCCATGGTGTATATGTGTCACATTTTCCCGGTCCAGTCTATCATCGATGGGCATTTGGGTTGGTTCCAGTTCTTGGCTATTGTAAACAGTGCTGCAATGAACATTCGTGTGCATGTGCCCTTATAGTAGAACAATTTATAGTCCTTTGGATATATATCCAATAATGGGATTGCTGGGTCAAATGGAATGTCTATTTCTAGGTACTTGAGGAATTGTCACACTGTCTTCCACAATGGTTGAACTAATTTACACTCCCATCAACAGTGTAAGAGTGTTCCTATTTCTCCACATACTCTTCAGCATCTGCTGTCTCCAGATTTTTTAATGATAGCCATTCTAACCGGTGTGAGATGGTATCTCAATGTGGTTTTGATTTGCATCTCTCTAATGACCAGTGATGATGAGAATTTTTTCATGTGTTTGTTGGCCTTATGTATGTTTTCTTTTGAAAAGTGTCTGTTCATATCCTTTGCCCATTTTTGAATGGGATTGTTTGGTTTTTTCTGTAAATCTATTTGAGTTCTTTGTAAATTCTGGATATCAGCCCTTTGTCAGATGTGTAAACTGCAAAGATTTTTTCCCATTCTGATGGTTGCAGATTCACTCTAGTGACTGTTTGTTTTGCAGTGCAGAAACTGTGGAGTTTGATTAGGTCCCATTTGTCTATTTTGGCTTTTGTTGCCAATGCTTTTGGTGTTTTGTTCATGAAGTTCTTGCCTACTCCTATGTCCTGAATGGTTTTGCCTAGATTTTCTTCCAGGGTTTTTATGGTGTCAGGTCTTACATTTAAGTCTTTAATCCATCTTGAGTTAATTTTAGTGTAAGGTGTCAGGAAGGGGTCCAGTTTCTGCTTTCTGCACATGGCTATCCAGTTTTCTTAACACCATTTTTTAAACAGGTAATCCTTTCCTTGTTGCTTGTTTTTGTCTGGTTTATCAAAGATTTTATGGTTGTAGATATGTTGTGTTGCCTTCGATGCCTCTGTTCTGTTCCATTGGTCTATATCTGTTTTGGTACCAGTACCATGCTGTTTTAATTCCTGTAGCCTTGTAGTATAGTTTGAAGTCTGGTAGTGTGATGCCTCCACTGTGTTCTTTCTGCTTAGAATAGACTTGGCTATTTGGGCTCTCTTTTGGTTTCATATAAAGTTCATGGTGGTTTTTTCCAGTTCTGTGAAGAAATTCAATGGTAGTTTGATGGGGATAGCATTGATTGTGTAAATTACTTTGGACATAATAGCCATTTTCACGATATTGATTCTTCCTAACCACAAACATGGAATGTTTCTCCATCTGTTTGTGTCCTCTCTTATTTCATTGAGCAGTGGTTTGTAGATTTCCTTAAAGAGGTCCCTTACATTCCTTGTGAGTTGTATTTCTAGGTATTTTATTTTCTTTGTAGCAATTGTGAATGGCAGTTTGTTCTTGATTTGGTTCTCTTTAAGTCTGTTATTGGTGTATAGGAATGCTTGTGATTTTTGCACATTGATTTTATATCCTGAGACTTTGCTGAAGTTGCTTATCAGTTTCAGGAGCTTTTGGGCTGAGGTGATGGGGTCTTCTAGGTATACTATCATGTCGTCTGCAAATAGAGACAATTTGGCTTCCACCTTTTCTATTTGAATACCCTTTATTTCTTTTTCTTGCCTGATTGCTCTGGCTAGAACTTCCAGTACTATGTTGAATAGGAGTGGTGAGAGGGCATCCTTGTCTAGTGCCAGATTTCAAAGGGAATGCTTCCAGTTTTTGCCCATTAAGTATGATATTGGCTGTTGGTTTGTCATAAATAGCTTTTATTACTTTGAGATATGTTCCATCAATACCAAGTTTATTGAGGGTTTTTAGCATAAAGGGCTGTTGAATTTTGTCAAATGCCTTCTCTGCATCAATTGAGATAATCATGTGGTTTTGTTTTGCTTCTGTTTATGTGGTGAATTACATTTATAGACTTGTATGTTGAACCAGCCTTGCATCCCAGGATGAATCCTACTTGATCATGATGGATAAGTTTTTAATGTGCTGTTGCAATCGGTTTGCCAGTATTTTATTGAAGATTTTTGCATCTATGTTCATCATGGATATTGGCCTGAAGTTTTCTTTTCTTGTTGAGTCTCTGCCGGTTTTGGTATCAGGATGATGTTGGTCTCATAAAATGATTTGGGTAGGGTTCCCTCTTTTGAATTATTTGGAATAGTTTCAGAAGGAATGGTACCAGATACTCTTTTTGTGTCTGGTAGAATTCGGCTGTGAACCCGTCTGGACCTGGGCTTTTCTTGTGTGGTAGGCTCTTAATTGCTGCCTCAACTTCAGACCTTGTTATTGGTCTATTCATAGTTTCGGCTTCCTCCTGGTTTAGGCTTGGGAGGACACAGGCGTCCAGGAATTTATCCATTTCTTCCTGGTTTACTAGATTATGTGCATGGAGTTGTTTGTAGTATTTTCTGATGATGGTTTAAGTTTCTGTGGAATCTGTGGTGATTTCTCCATTATTTTTTTTTATTGCATCTATTTGGTTGTTCTCTCTTTTCTTTTTATCAGTCTGGCTAGTGGTTTGTCTATTTTGTTGATCTTTTCAAAAAACCAGCTCTTGGATTTATTGATTTTTTTGAAGGGTTTTTCTTGTCTCTATCTCCTTCAGGTCTGCTCTGATCTTAGTTATTTTTTGTCTGCAGCTAGGATTTGAGCTTTTTTGATCTTGCTTCTCTAGCTCTTTCCATTTTGATGATGAGGTGTCAATATTGGATCTCTCCATTCTTCTCATGTGGGCACTTATTGATATATATTTTCTTCTACAGACTGCTCTAAATGTGTCCCAGAGATTCTGGTACGTTTTGTCTTCGTTCCCATTGTTTTTAAAGAACATCTTTATTTCTGCCTTCATTTCATTGTTTATCCAATCAACATTCAAGAGCCAGTTGTTCAGTTTCCAAGAAGCTGTGCAGTTCTGAGTTATTTTCTGAATTATGAGTTCCAACTTCTTTGCACTATGGTCTGAGAGACGGTTTTTTATTATTTCAGTTGTTTCGCATTTGCTGAGGAGTGCTTTACTTCCAATTATATGGTCAATTTTGAAGTAGGTGTGATGTGGAGATGAGAAGAATGTATATTCTGTAAATTTTGGGTGGAGAGTTCTGTAAATGTCAACCAGGTTTGCTTGTTTTAGGTCTGAGTTCAAGTCCTAGATATCCTTGTTAATTTTCTGTCTGCTTGATCTGTCTGATATTGATAGTGGAGTGTTAATGTCTACCACTATTATTGTGTAGGAGTCTAAGTCTCTTTGTAAGTCATTAAGAGCTTGCTTTATATACCTGGGTTCTCCTGTATTGGGTCCATATATATTTAGAATCATTAGCTCTTCTTGTTCTATCAATCCTTTTGTCATTATGTAATGACCTTCTTTGTCCCTTTTGATCTTTGTTGCTTTAAAGTCTATTTTATCAGAGATGAGAATTGCGGCTCCTGCTTTTTTTTTTTCCTCTCTCCATTTGCTTGTTAAATCTTCCTCCATCCCTTTACTTTGAGATATGTTCCATCAATACCAAGTTTATTGAGGGTTTTTAGCATAAAGGGCTGTTGAATTTTGTCAAATGCCTTCTCTGCGTCAATTGAGATAGTCATGTTGTTTTTTGTTTTTTGTTTCTGTTAATGTGGTGAATTACATTTATAGACTCGTGTATGTTGAACCAGCCTTGCATCATCAAGTAGGATGAATTCTACTTGATCATGATGGATAAGTTTTTTAATGTGCTGTTGCATTCGGTTTGCCAGTATTTTATTGAAGATTTTTGCATCTATGTTCATCATGGATATTGGCCTGAAGTTTTCTCTTCTTGTTGAGTCTCTGCCGGATTTTGGTATCAGGATGATGCTGGTCTCATAAAATGATTTGGGTAGGGTTCCCTCTTTTTGAACTATTTGGAATAGTTTCAGAAGGAATGGTACCAGATACTCTTTGTGTGTCTGGTAGAATTCGGCTGTGAACCCATCTGGACCTGGGCTTTTCTTGTGTGGTAGGCTCTTAATTGCTGCCTCAACTTCAGACCTTGTTATTGGTCTATTCATAGTTTCAGTTCCTCCTGGTTTAGGCTTGAGAGGACACAGGCATCCAGGAATTTATCCATTTCTTCCTGGTTTACTAGTTTATGTGCATGGAGTTGTTTGTAGTATTCTCTGATGATGGTTTGAATTTCTGTGAAATCTGTGGTGATTTCTCCATTATTATTTTTTATTTCATCTATTTGTTTGTTATCTCTTTTCTTTTTTATCAGTCTGGCTAGTGGTTTGTCTATTTTGTTGATCTTTTCAAAAAAACAGCTCTTGGATTTATTGATTTTTTTGAAGGGTTTTTCTTGTCTCTATCTCTTCAGTTCTGCTCTGATCTTAGTTATTTCTTGTCTGCAGCTAGGTTTTGAGCTTTTTTGATCTTGCTCCTCTAGATCTTTCCATTTTGATGATGGGGTGTTAATATTGGATCTCTCCACTCTTCTCATGTGGGCACTTATTGCTATATATTTTCCTCTACAGACTGCTTTAAATGTGTCCCAGAGATTCTGGTACGTTTTGTCTTTGTTCTCATTGTTTTTAAAGAACATCTTTATTTCTGCCTTCATTTTATTGTTTATCCAATCAACACTCAAGAGCCAGTTGTTCAGTTTCCAAGAAGCTGTGCCGTTCTGAGTTATTTTCTGAATTCTGAGTTTCAACTTGTTTGCACTATGGTCTGAGAGACTGTTTGTTATGATTTCAGTTGTTTTGCATTTGCTGAGGAGTGCTTTACTTCCAATTATGTGGTCACTTTTGAAGTAGGTGTGATGTGGTGCTGAGAAGAATGTATATTCTGTGAATTTGGGGTGGAGAGTTCTGTAAATGTCAACCAGGTTTGCTTGTTTTAGGTCTGAGTTCAAGTCCTAGATATCCTTGTTAATTTTCTATCTGGTTGATCTGTCTGATATTGATAGTGGAGTGTTAAAGTCTCCCACTATTATTGTGTAGAGTCTAAGTCTCTTTGTAAGTCATTAAGAACTTGCTTTATATATCTGGGTGCTCCTGTATTGGGTCCATATATATTTAGAATTATTAGCTCTTCTTGTTCTATCAATCCTTTTACCATTATGTAATGACTTTCTTTGTCCCTTTTGATCTTTGTTGCTTTAAAGTCTATTTTATCAGAGATGAGAATTGCAGCTCCTGCTTTTTTTTTTCTCTCCATTTGCTTGTTAAATCTTCCTCCATTCCTTTATTTTGATCTTTTGTGTATCCTTGCATGTGAGGTGGGTTTCCTGGATACAGCACACTGAAAGGTTTTTGTTTTTTATCCTCTTTTCCAGTCTGTGTCTTTTGATTGGTGTATTTATCCCAATTACATTTATAGTTAATATTGTTGTGTGTGAATTGGATACTGCCATTTTGATGCTAGTTGGCTGTTTTGCCCATTGGTTCATGTAGATTTTTTATTTTCTTGATGCTCTTTAGCATTTGGTATGCTTTTAGGATGGCTGGTACTGGTTGCTTCTTTCTATGTGTAGTGCCTCTTTCAGGAGCTCTTGTAAAGCAGGCCTAGTGGTGACAAAATCTCTGAGTACTTGCTTGCTCATGAAGGATTTTATTTTTCCTTCACTTATGAAGCTCAGTTTGGCTGGATATAAAATTCTGGGTTGAAAGTTCTTTTCTTTTAGGATGTTGAATATTGGCCTCACTCTCTTCTGGCTTGTAGAGTCTCTGCTGAGAGATCTTCTGTGAGTCTGATGGGCTTCCCTTTGTGGGCGACCCGACCTTTCTCTCTGGCTGCCCTTAGTATTTTCTCCTTCATTTCAACCCTGGTGAATCTGCAGATTATGTGCCTTGGGGTTGCTCTTGTTGCAGAGTATTTTTGTGGTGTTCTCTGTATTTCCTGGAGTTGAGTATTGACCTGTCTTGCTAGGTTGGGGAAATTTTCCTGGACTATATCCTGAAGAGTATTTTCCAGCTTGAATTCATTCTCTTCATTACATTCTGATACACCTATCAAACATAAGTTGGGTCTCTTCACATAGTCCCACATTTCTTGGAGATTTTGTTCATTCCTTTTTGCTTTTTCTCTAATCTTGGTTTCTCATTTTATTTCATTGAGTTGATCTTCGACTTCAGATCCTCTTTGTGTGTCTGGTAGAATTCGGCTGTGAACCCGTCTGGACCTGGGCTTTTCTTGTGTGGTAGGCTCTTAATTGCTGCCTCAACTTTAGACCTTGTTATTGGTGTATTTATAGTTTCGGTTCCTCCTGGTTTAGGCTTGGGAGGACACAGGCATCCAGGAATTTATCCATTTCTTCCTGGTTTACTAGATTATGTGCATGGAGTTGTTTGTAGTATTTTCTGATGATGGTTTAAGTTTCTGTGGAATCTGTGGTGATTTCTCCATTATTATTTTTTTATTGCATCTATTTGGTTGTTCTCTCTCTCTCTCTCTTTTTTTTTTATCAGTCTGGCTAGTGGTTTGTCTATTTTGTTGATCTTTTCAAAAAACCAGCTCTTGGATTTATTGATTTTTTTGAAGGGTTTTTCTTGTCTCTATCTCCTTCAGGTCTGCTCTGATCTTAGTTATTTTTTGTCTGCAGCTAGGATTTGAGCTTTTTTGATCTTGCTTCTCTAGCTCTTTCCATTTTGATGATGAGGTGTCAATATTGGATCTCTCCATTCTTCTCATGTGGGCACTTATTGATATATATTTTCTTCTACAGACTGCTTTAAATGTGTCCCATAGATTCTGGTATGTCTGTCTCATTGTTTTTAAAGAACTTCTTTATTTCTGCCTTCATTTCATTGTTTATCCAATCAACATTCAAGAGCCAGTTGTTCAGTTTCCATGAAGCTGTGCAGTTCTGAGTTATTTTCTGAATTCTGAGTTCCAACTTGATTGCACTATGGTCTGAGAGACTGTTTGTTATGATTTCAGTTGTTTTGCATTTGCTGAGGAGTGCTTTACTTCCAATTATGTGGTCAATTTTGGAGTAGGTGTGATGTGGTGCTGAGAAGAATGTATATTCTGTGGATTTGGGGTGGAGAGTTCTGTAAATGTCTATCAGGTTTGCTTGTTTTAGGTCTGAGTTCAAGTCCTGGATATCCTTGTTAATTTTCTGTCTGGTTGATCTGTCTGATATTGACAGTGGAGTGTTAAAGTCTCCCACTATTATTGTGTAGGAGTCTAAGTCTCTTTGTAAGTCATTAAGAACTTGCCTTATATATCTGGGTGCTCCTGTATTGGGTCCATATATATTTAGAATCATTAGCTCTTCTTGTTGTATCAATCCTTTTACCATTATGTAATGACCTTCTTTGTCCCTTTTGATCTTTGTTGCTTTAAAGTCTATTTTATCAGAGATGAATTGCAACTCCTGCTTTTTTTCTCTCCATTTGCTTGGTAAATCTTCCTCCATCCTTTATTTTGAGCCTTTGTGTATCTTTGCATGTGAGGTGGGTTTCCTGGATACACACTGAAAGGTTTTTGTTTTATCCTTTGCCAGTCTGTGTCTTTTGATTGGTGCATTTATCCCATTTACATTTAGGGTTAATATTGTTATGTGTGAATTGATACTGCCATTTTGATGCTAGCTGGCTGTTTTGCCCATTGGTTCATGTAGATTCTTCATTTTGTTGATGCTCTTTAGCATTTGGTATGCTTTTAGGATGGCTGGTACTGGTTGTTTCTTTCTATGTGTAGTGCCTCTTTCAGGAGCTCTTGTAAAGCAGGCCTAGTGGTGACAAAATCTCTGAGTACTTGCTTGTTCATGAAGGATTTTATTTTTCCTTCACTTATGAAGCTCAGTTTGGCTGGATATGAAATTCTGGGTTGAAAGTTCTTTTCTTTAAGGATGTTGAATATTGGCCCCACTCTCTTCTGGCTTGTAGAGTCTCTGCCGAGATCTGCTGTGAGTCTGATGGGCTTCCCTTTGTGGGTGACCGACCTTTCTCTCTGGCTGCCCTTAGTATTTTCTCCTTCATTTCAACCCTGGTGAATCTGCAGATTATGTGCCTTGGGGTTGCTCTTCTTGCAGTATCTTTGTGGTGTTCTCTGTATTTCCTGGAGTTGAGTATTGACCTGTCTTGCTAGGTTGGGAAATTTTCCTGGATAATATCCTGAAGTATTTTCCAGCTTGGATTCATTCTCTTCATCACATTCTGGTACACCTATCAAACGTAGGTTGGGTCTCTTCACATAGTCCCACATTTCTTGGAGATTTTGTTCATTCCTTTTGTACTTTTTTCTAATCTTGGTTTCTCATTTTATTTCATTGAGTTGATCTTCAACTTCTGATATTCTTTCTTCTGCTTGGTCAATTCGGCTGTTGAAACTTGTGCATGCTTCACAGTTCTCGTGTTGTGTTTTCAGCTCCTTCAATTCATTCATATTCCTCTCTAAGTTGTCCATTCTTGTTATCAATTCCTCTTCAAATCTTTTTCAAGGTTCTTAGTTTCTTTGCACTGATTTAGAACATGTTTTTTAGCTCACTGAAGTTTCTCATTATCCACTTTCTGAAGTCTGATTCCATCATTTCATCACACACATTCTCCATCCAGCTTTGTTCCCTTGCTGGTGAGGAGTTTTTCCTTTGTAGGAGGTGAGGTGTTTTGGTTTGGTGTTTTCCTCCTTTTTGCGCTGGTTTCTTCCCATCTTTATGGATTTATTTACCTGTCATCTTAGTAGTTGCTGATTTTTCAATTGGGTCTCTGTGTGGACACCCAGATTGTTGATGAAGTATTTCTGTTACTTAGTTTTTTCTAATGGTCTAGCCTCTCTGTATGAGTGCTGAGGACTCCAGGCCCTGCTTGTCTGGGGTATACCTGTAGCAGCTGCTGAACAGTGAGGATGCTACCAGTTTCTTCTTCTGCTATCTTTGTTCCAGAATGATGCCCACAAAATGCCAGAACTCATAAAAAACCCTTTTTTTCTTTTTGCTCTGTCTCTGGAGTTTGTTTTCTTGATGAGTATCTGCTGCGCTCACTGCCTGGCTGGAGTTGTCTATTCACTATTTGCAGGCTTTGCCCTGCTGGCATCCACCCTGCTGCTGCAGTGCTCTGTTCTTCTGTGGTGTGCTCCACCCTGGTGAGTCTCTCTGTTATGGCAGGTTGCCTCAGCAATGGCAGGCTGCATCAGACTGGGCGGTACTTCAGTAGGGTGCATCCATAGTGGCAGACGCCCCTCCCCACCAGGCTGCACCATCCTGATGCCATGCAGCAAAACTCTCAGCCCTGGCCTCCAGTCACCGCTTGTCCCTGTGGGGTGGGACCCACCAACTGATCACCCCTGCCTCAGAGTCCATCCTCTCTCTCTCTCTCTCTCTCTCCCCAAGCTGAAAGGTGACTCTCACTGGTGCCCCAGTAGCCTGCTGATAGGGCACTGGGATCTGGGATCTCCCATGCTGCCCACTGCACTGGCTCAGATCACGCTTCCCAGGAATCTCCTGGTCTGGCTCATTGTCCAAGTCCCATTCAATCAGATGGACATGCCAATCTGCCCTTCCAAATCTCAGATTGGTTTAACAGGGCACCCAGACCAGTGAGTTCTGTGTTGCCGCTGCATGGCTGAAAACCGGCGGCATGCTGCTGCATCCTGTGTCTCCCACACCTGGGACTTTCAACTCTGTGGGCAAAAAAGTCCATCCAGAATGTGGCTGGGACTCACCCTCTGCGCCTTCACTGAGCTGCAATCCTGAGTCACCTAGCCATCTTGGAGATCCCACTATAGTTTGTTTTATAACTGTTATAAAAACTATGTTTAAACTGAAACAAATATACATGTATAAAATTTGCATCTAACACATATGTGGTTTCAAAGCCATTTAAACACTCTGGAGTTTCTTAATTCTATAATAGAGTTGTTTGAGTAGTAGATGAAATACATATACTTCTTTATTAACTGTAAATGACAATTTTAATGTAAGTGACATCTATAAATTATTTACACTTACTTCTTGAATTGTGCATTTCATCTCAAAATCTGATATGTTGACTGAAATTGATAATATGTTCAGATAAGTCTGTATTTGGTGAGAATTTCATACTCCTCCAGGTATACTCTTTGATAATTAAAATTCTTTTAGCAGCATAATTAATATAACTAGTTGAAATTTCAAGCAGATGTTTAAAAACACTTTTTTTTATCTCCTGTGAATTACAATGAATATTCTCATATTAATCACCTCTACTTCAATAATGTATCTCTTCCATTCTTTCATATAAGACTGCTTTTGTATTTGCACCATATGTTTGAAGATTTCCTAATTTGTTTATGAGTTACAATGACCTTTATTCTGCTCTCTCTTTTTTTGGTTCCTTTTCTGGATCTATCAAGGTATGTACATTTTATACTGAATTTTACATTGAGGTGAACATGCTACATAATGTGAGAATGAATGTTTTGTATGTCAGTTATGTTTGTTGTGTGTTATGTATAAAATCATTGTTTAAAAATTTTGTAAGTCTTCTTGTCCATTTTATAGATAATTGTATCTGTCCTCATAATTTTTAGTGTTTGTAAAACAAATATGCTGTCTTATGTCTGAATAATTCTGACCTTTTCACATACAGCTACTAAAATCAAGAGACTTCTTGACTAATGAACATCTGCAGTGTGTAGAAACAGTCAAGAGCATTTTGTAAAACTATTTAGTAGTTCTTCTAGACTAAATGAACAGATATTTCCATTCATTTTGACATAAATATTTGCCTCCATGAATGTTTTGATCTTTGTCTCAAAAAAAATCTATGACAGGTGTTCATTTACTCTTTGGACTTTCTCTTCATCTATCTGTCTATTCATCTCTATGCAATAATTTCATCTTCTGGGCAAAGTTATTGCATCTTATCTCCAGGAGAATGTTCAATGTAGATATAATTCAAGTGGAACATTGACTTTTGCTTCTCTATGTCGACTGTTATGTGGACTCATGAAAATATGTCAGATGAGGACCTCGCTTTCTGGTTTTAATTTTTACTAAAATATCTGTTATTATTCACTCATAGTGACTAGCATAAAGCATTCATTATCATACACTTTATGTCTTGTTATGTGTTTCTCAAATGTTCTTCTCATTTGCTTAAAAAAGTAAAAGAATGATCTGATTTGTGTAAGTCTTTGGCATCACTTATTTTTAAAGAGTATGAAAGAGAAATGCACAAACTTTCTGATTTTGTTTTGCCCTTCTATAAAACAAATTCTCATTAAGCATGTTATTAATTGGGCTCAGTTAATGGATATTAGTCTATATCAGAAATTTAAAATGGACTTGTTAATTTTGCCTATACAGGTTCTTTGCTTTCTTTAATAGGTGTCTTAAAATCCTATTGAAGTTGATCACTATGATGTAAGATCAAAATAAAATGACTGAAAAACTTACTAAAAAGCAAATTGAGATTTTTCAATATAATGTCATTTTGAAAATATTTTATTTGGTAATTGGAGTCTACCAGTTGTGCAATATTAATTGCTATTTTTTCACACTAAAGTTTAAATGTGTAAAATTTTATCTTGAGCTGTGTAAATGAATGGATTGAATAGAAAATACCATGCCCAAAGAATGCCATATATTGGCACTTATTTAAAAGGTTCAAGAAACATGGTTTCCCTCTTTTGAGAAAAACATGACATAGTAGAAAAGCCCTTGCTGTCAATCAGAAAACCTGGGCTTATCAGGAATAGAAATTATAATTTGTTTTTATAAGTTTTCTGAGCATTTTTCTCCTCAGGTCACTTCTTCTGAGCATTGCATTTCTCATGTCTAGTATAAAACTTTGGCTGGATAACTCCAACTGTCTTTCTATTCAAACATTTATGATTTTTAGATTCTGTTCTCAGATATATGCAATATGTCAAGACTGGTGATTCAATTGGAAGACATACACCAGTTTTGCTATTGTTAAGTGATTTAGTGAGTTGATAATGTTTTATTTTTATATGTAAACCAGTCTGTTCTAACACACTATCACTACACACTGATGTTCTGCATTATCATAGTTTCAAGCTAAAGTTTAGCTGGTAGTCTTGAGTCCTTCCTTGATAAAATGCTTAACTTTGGGATAATGCTGTGCTGCTCCTCTGTCAATCTTGGAGTTCAGCAAATGTTTTTTCACCTCTTGCATGTGTCATTCAGTGGCATCTCTGTACCTTGAAACCATCCAAGTGAGTAACCTGGTGACTTCAGACTCCAATGCTTTCAATCTGCATTCATGAGCATTGAGTTCATATTGCATTTAAAATATATTCTCCATTATCTACATATCACAGTAGTAACAACTTGGGCACAGGACTCTGAGGCAATAACACTTGGGTTAATGATCTGACTGAAGGACCATGACTCTTCTGTCAGTTTTTTTGTCTATATGCCTATTCCTGAGGTTCCAGGCATTCAATAATTTTCTATCACATCAGATTAAGTTGTGACCATAAATAATAGCATTTAATACATAATAATGAGATGTGGCAATGCAATAAAATATCAACAATTCTGTACTATATTATGACTATTCTGATGAAACCAAAAGAATAGCAGTATAAGTTCATGAATCATAATATTTTAGAAGAACTTTTATGATTTGAAATAAAATATGAAAAATTCATATGGTTTAAGGGAGCAGTTCTCTTTCTTTTGCTCATTCCACTAAATGATTTGAGAAATAATATGCCTCTGACATCTATTTTAAATTGATTTTTAAATAGTGTATGTTCAACTTTCCCTCTTTTTTTAGCACTAGATTCATTTTCAAAATATGTACAGCTCTGTAAGTTACAGAAACAACCTATATGCTCTTTTCAGAAGCAGCATTTTTGCTGAGACAAACATTTGTAAGTCTCTACATTGTGCCAGGCATGGTGCTTGCTGAAAACAAAAACTAATATATAGTCCTCACCAAAACTCATGTAGAGAGGTGACTGAGCTATCACAGAGAAATAAAATAATCAAGTGTTGGGTATGGAGTTTGTATGAATTTACTTGCTCATGGTTTTATAAGTTTAAGGTCATATATAAAACCTACTGAGTGAATGATATGTGCAATCTAAAATAACTTTCACTCAAATCTACATCATTGGTTATGGTGAGAATCCTGCCAGAATTTATAACTTATCTAATAATCCTGGTTATCTTGGTCTATTACAAGCATCTTTAAAGTGGAGAAGGAGCAGAATGAGAAAACCATAAAGTAATCAAGTGTTGTGGTGTTTCATATTATTACTTGCTCATGGCATTTTTGTAAGTTTAAAGTTCATCTTCAAAACCTACTGACTAGAAATAATATGTGTAATCTAAAATAGTTATCCACTGAAATTTGTAAATCATTGGTTTCATAATATCACAAAATGTTTGTGTCCTAACTGAAACCTGTGAATATGGCATGTCACATTAAAAGAAATTACGATTGGTGGAATTAAGGTTATTAATTGGCTGATGAAAAACACAGAGATTTTCCTGGTTATTGTCAATGTAATTACAAGTGTGTTTTAAAGTGGAAGAATAGCACTGAAACATTGATCACAGGTCAAATCAGACATTTGTCAAGGTGATGATCTCTACTAAAAATACATTGGCTGAGCATGGTATTGTAATCCCAGCCACTGAGGCAGGAGAATTTCTGAACCCAGGAACATTTGACAGATTGTGCCTGCACTTCCTGGGTAACAATGAAACTCCATGGAAAGGTGGAAGAAGAGTCAGAAGAGAGAAAAGCAGAGATAATGAGAAGAACTTGGCCTGGTATCACTGCTTTGAAAATAGAGGAACATGAGCCTAGGAAGGTGGATGGCCTCTAGAATGGAAAAGAACACTGATTCTTCTAGAATAGGAAGTAATTCACATGCCTTCTCCATTTTAACCTATCAAGAACTTCAGACTTTTGACCTCAGATACCTATAAGTCTGTTGTTTTATGCTGTCAAGTTTGGAAATTTATTACAAAAGAAACTAGTAAACTGAGGTTTTTAGTATGGAAATGAGAGAAATCTCAGTTAGTAGCCATTTTGGCATTCTCATAAAATATTTAATGACCATCTTTTTTTCTTTTTTTTTTTGAGATAGAGTCTCACTCCATTGCCCAGGTTGAGTGCAGTGGCAAAATCTCATCTTACTGCAATCCACCTCAATTCAAGCGTCCTAGCCTCAGACTAGTAGAATAGCAACACCACCATGCCCAGCTTATTTTGTGTTTTTTGAAAGGTTCATTGAGCTGGTCTCAAACTCCTTGATATCAGCCTAAAGTTGTGGGAGTAAGCATGAGTACAAGCCAACTAATGACCATTTTAGATATCCATATCAGGTTCCATCAAAACTAAAGCAATTTGTGGTTCCTAAATGGTTCTATTCACTCCCAATTTCAGAAAATTTAGGCCTCTTCTTCCTCCTTCTAATCCTTGTATATCCTTCATTTTTTGTTTGTTTGTTTGGGTATTTTTATTTTATTATTATTTTATTTTTTTTAATTTTTATTGCATTATAGGTTTGGGGTACATGTGCAGAACGTGCAAGATAGTTGCATAGGTACACATATGGCAGTGTGCTTGCTGCCTTCCTCCCTTCACCCACACTTGGTAGTCATCCCCAGGCATCTCCCCCAGCTCCCCTGCTGTCCCTCCCCATTCCCCAACAGTCCCCAGTGTATAGTAGACCGCCTCTCTGTGTCCATGTGTTCTCATTTTCTCACCCACCTATGAGTGAGTATATGTGTATTTCTTTTCTGTTCTTGTGTCAGTTTGCTGAGAATGATGTTCTCCAGATTCATCCATGTCCTACAAAGGACACAAACTCATCATTTTGATTGCTGCATAATATTCCATGGTGTATATGTGCCACATTTTCCCAGTCCAGTCTATCATCGTTGGGCATTTGGGTTGGTTCCAGGTCCTTGCTATTGTAAACAGTGCTGCAATGAACATTCGTGTGCATGTGTCCTTATAGTAGAACGATTTATAGTCCTTTGGATAGATACCCAGTAATGGGATTGCTGGGTCAAATGGAATTTCTATTTCTAGGTCCCTGAGGAATCGCCACACTGTCTTCCACAATGGTTGAACTAATTTACACTCCACCAACAGTGTAAGAGTGTTCCTATTTCTCCACATCCTCTCCAGCATCTGCTGTCTCCAGATTTTTAATGATCGCCATTCTAACTGGTGTGAGATGGTATCTCAATGTGGTTTTGATTTGCATCTCTCTAATGACCAATGATGATGAGCACTTTTTCATATGTTTGTTGGCCTCATGTATGTCTTCTTTTGTAAAGTGTCTGTTCATATCCTTTGCCCATTTTTGAATGGGCTTGTTTATTTTTCCTGTAAATCTGTTTGAGTTCTTTGTAAATTCTGGATATCAGCCCTTTGTCAGATGTGTAAACTGCAAAGATTTTTCCCATTCTGATGGTTGCCGATTCACTCTAGTGACTGTCTCTTTTGCCGTGCAGAAGCTGTGGAGTTTGATTAGGTCCCATTTGTCTATTTTGGCTTTTGTTGCCAATGCTTTTGGTGTTTTTCATGAAGTCCTTGCCTACTCCTATGTCCTGAATGGTTTTGCCTAGATTTTCTTCTAGGGTTTTTATGGTGTCAGGTCTTACGTTTAAGTCTTTAATCCATCTGGAGTTAATTTTAGTGTAAGGTGTCAGGAAGGGGTCCAGTTTCTGCTTTCTGCACATGGCTAGCCAGTTTTCCCAACACCATTTATTAAATAGGAATCCTTTCCCCATTGCCTGTTTTGTCTGGTTTATCAAAGATAATATGGTTGTAGATATGTTGTGTTGCCTCCGATGCTTCTGTTCTGTTCCATTGGTCTATATCTCTGTTTTGGTACCAGTACCATGCTGTTTTGATTACTGTAGCCTTGTAGTATAGTTTGAAGTCTGGTAGCGTGATGCCTCCGCTGTGTTCTTTTGCTTAGAATTGACTTGGCTATGCGGGCTCTTTTTGGTTCCATATGAAATTCATGGTGGTTTTCCAGTTCTGTGAAGAAATTCAATGGTAGTTTGATGGGGATAGCATTGATTGTGTAAATTACTTTGGGCAGTATAGCCATTTTCACGATATTGATTCTTCCTAACCACGAACATGGAATGTTTCTCCATCTGTTTGTGTCCTCTCTTATTTCGTTGAGCAGTTGTTTGTAGTTTTCCTTAAAGAGGTCCCTTACATTCCTAGTGAGTTGTATTCCTAGGTATTTTATTTTCTTTGTAGCAATTGTGAATGGCAGTTCGTTCTTGATTTGGTTCTCTTTAAGTCTGTTATTGGTGTATAGGAATGCTTGTGATTTTTGAACATTGATTTTATATCCTGAGACTTTGCTGAAGTTGCTTATCAGTTTCAGGAGCTTTTGGGCTGAGGTGATGGGGTCTTCTAGGTATACTATCATGTCGTCTGCAAATAGAGACAATTTGGCTTCCACCTTTCCTATTTGAATACCCTTTATTTCTTTTTCTTGCCTGATTGCTCTGGCTAGAACTTCCAGTACTATGTTGAATAGAAGTGGTGAGAGGGCATCCTTGTCTAGTGCCAGATTTCAAAGGGAATGCTTCCAGTTTTGCCCATTCAGTATGATATTGGCTGTTGGTTTGTCATAAATAGCTTTTATTACTTTGAGATATGTTCCATCAATACCAAGTTTATTGAGGTTTTTAGCATAAAGGGCTGTTGAATTTTGTCAAATGCCTTCTCTGCATCAATTGAGATAATCATGTGGTTTTGATTTGCATCTCTCTAATGACCAATGATGATGAGCACTTTTTCATATGTTTGTTGGCCTCATGTATGTCTTCTTTTGTAAAGTTTCTGTTCATATCCTTTGCCCATTTTTGAATGGGCTTGTTTATTTTTCCTGTAAATCTGTTTGAGTTCTTTGTAAATTCTGGATATCAGCCCTTTGTCAGATGTGTAAACTGCAAAGATTTTTCCCATTCTGATGGTTGCCGATTCACTCTAGTGACTGTCTCTTTTGCCGTGCAGAAGCTGTGGAGTTTGATTAGGTCCCATTTGTCTATTTTGGCTTTTGTTGCCAATGCTTTTGGTGTTTTGGTCATGAAGTCCTTGCCTACTCCTATGTCCTGAATGGTTTTGCCTAGATTTTCTTCTAGGGTTTTTATGGTGTCAGGTCTTACGTTTAAGTCTTTAATCCATCTGGAGTTAATTTTAGTGTAAGGTGTCAGGAAGGGGTCCAGTTTCTGCTTTCTGCACATGGCTAGCCAGTTTTCCCAACACCATTTATTAAATAGGAATCCTTTCCCCATTGCCTGTTTTGTCTGGTTTATCAAAGATAATATGGTTGTAGATATGTTGTGTTGCCTCCGATGCTTCTGTTCTGTTCCATTGGTCTATATCTCTGTTTTGGTACCAGTACCATGCTGTTTTGATTACTGTAGCCTTGTAGTATAGTTTGAAGTCTGGTAGCGTGATGCCTCCGCTGTGTTCTTTTGCTTAGAATTGACTTGGCTATGCGGGCTCTTTTTGGTTCCATATGAAATTCATGGTGGTTTTCCAGTTCTGTGAAGAAATTCAATGGTAGTTTGATGGGGATAGCATTGATTGTGTAAATTACTTTGGGCAGTATAGCCATTTTCACGATATTGATTCTTCCTAACCACGAACATGGAATGTTTCTCCATCTGTTTGTGTCCTCTCTTATTTCGTTGAGCAGTTGTTTGTAGTTTTCCTTAAAGGGTCCCTTACATTCCTAGTGAGTTGTATTCCTAGGTATTTTATTTTCTTTGTAGCAATTATGAATGGCAGTTCGTTCTTGATTTGGTTCTCTTTAAGTCTGTTATTGGTGTATAGGAATGCTTGTGATTTTTGAACATTGATTTTATATCCTGAGACTTTGCTGAAGTTGCTTATCAGTTTCAGGAGCTTTTGGGCTGAGGTGATGGGGTCTTCTAGGTATACTATCATGTCGTCTGCAAATAGAGACAATTTGGCTTCCACCTTTCCTATTTGAATACCCTTTATTTCTTTTTCTTGCCTGATTGCTCTGGCTAGAACTTCCAGTACTATGTTGAATAGAAGTGGTGAGAGGGCATCCTTGTCTAGTGCCAGATTTCAAAGGGAATGCTTCCAGTTTTGCCCATTCAGTATGATATTGGCTGTTGGTTTGTCATAAATAGCTTTTATTACTTTGAGATATGTTCCATCAATACCAAGTTTATTGAGGGTTTTAGCATAAAGGGCTGTTGAATTTTGTCAAATGCCTTCTCTGTCAATTGAGATAATCATGTGGTTTTGTTTTGCTTCTGTTTATGTGGTGAATTACATTTATAGACTTGCGTATGTTGAACCAGCCTTGCATCCCAGGATGAATCCTACTTGATCATGATGGATAAGTTTTTAATGTGCTGTTGCAATCGGTTTGCCAGTATTTTATTGAAGATTTTTGCATCTATGTTCATCATGGATATTGGCCTGAAGTTTTCTTTTCTTGTTGAGTCTCTGCCAGGTTTTGGTATCAGGATGATGTTGGTCTCATAAAATGATTTGGGAAGGGTTCCCTCTTTTGGATTATTTGGAATAGTTTCAGAAGGAATGGTACCAGATCCTCTTTGTGTGTCTGGTAGAATTCAGCTGTGAACCCATCTGGACCTGGGCTTTTTTGTGTGGTAGGCTCTTAATTGCTGCCTCAACTTCAGACCTTGTTATTGGTCTATTCATAGTTTGGCTTCCTCCTGGTTTAGGCTTGGGAGGACACAGGCATCCAGGAATTTATCCATTTCTTCCTGATTTACTAGTTTATGTGCATAGAGTTGTTTGTAGTATTCTCTGATGATGGTTTGAATTTCTGTGGAATCTGTGGTGATTTCCCTTTATCGTTTTTATTGCATCTATTTGGTTGTTCTCTCTTTCTTTTTATCAGTCTGGCTAGTGGTCTGTCTATTTTGTTGATCTTTTCAAAAACCAGCTCTTAGATTTATTGATTTTTGAAGGGTTTTCTTGTCTCTATCTCCTTCAGTTCTGCTCTGATCTTAGTTATTTCTTGTCTTTGGCTAGGTTTTGAGCTTTTTGATCTTGCTCCTCTAGCTCTTTCAATTTTGATGATAGGGTGTCAATTTTGGATCTCTCCACTCTTCTCATGTGGGCACTTATTGCTATATATTTTCCTCTACAGACTGCTTTAAATGTGTCCCAGAGATTCTGGTACGTTGTGTCTTCATTCTCGTTGGTTTCAAAGAACTTCTTTATTTCTGCCTTCATTTCATTGTTTATCCAATCAACATTCAAGAGCCAGTTGTTCAGTTTCCATGAAGCTGTGCGGTTCTGAGTTATTTTCTGAATTCTGAGTTCCAACTTGATTGCACTATGGTCTGAGAGACTGTTTGTTATGATTTCAGTTGTTTTGCATTTGCTGAAGTTGCTTATCAGTTTCAGGAGCTTTTGGGCTGAGGTGATGGGGTCTTCTAGGTATACTATCATGTCGTCTGCAAATAGAGACAATTTGGCTTCCACCTTTCCTATTTGAATACCCTTTATTTCTTTTTCTTGCCTGATTGCTCTGGCTAGAACTTCCAGTACTATGTTGAATAGAAGTGGTGAGAGAGGGCATCCTTGTCTAGTGCCGGATTTCAAAGGGAATGCTTCCAGTTTTTGCCCATTCAGTATGATATTGGCTGTTGGTTTGTCATAAATAGCTTTTATTACTTTGAGATATGTTCCATCAATACCAAGTTTATTGAGGGTTTTTAGCATAAAGGGCTGTTGAATTTTGTCAAATGCCTTCTCTGCATCAATTGAGATAATCATGTGGTTTTTGTTTTTGCTTCTGTTTATGTGGTGAATTACATTTATAGACTTGTGTATGTTGAACCAGCCTTGCATCCCGGATGAATCCTACTTGATCATGATGGATAAGTTTTTCAATATGCTGTTCCAATCGGTTTGCCAGTATTTTATTGAAGATTTTTGCATCTATGTTCATCATGGATATTGGCCTGAAGTTTTCTTTTTCTTGTTGAGTCTCTGCCAGGTTTTGGTATCAGGATGATGTTGGTCTCATAAAATGATTTGGGAAGGGTTCCTCTTTTGGATTATTTGGAATAGTTTCAGAAGGAATGGTACCAGATCCTCTTTGTGTGTCTGGTAGAATTCAGCTGTGAACCCATCTGGACCTGGGCTTTTTTGTGTGGTAGGCTCTTAATTGCTGCCTCAACTTCAGACCTTGTTATTGGTCTATTCATAGTTTTGGCTTCCTCCTGGTTTAGGCTTGGGAGGACACAGGCATCCAGGAATTTATCCATTTCTTCCTGATTTACTAGTTTATGTGCATAGAGTTGTTTGTAGTATTCTCTGATGATGGTTTGAATTTCTGTGGAATCTGTGGTGATTTCCTTTATCGTTTTTTATTGCATCTATTTGGTTGTTCTCTCTTTTCTTTTTTATCAGTCTGGCTAGTGGTCTGTCTATTTTGTTGATCTTTTCAAAACCAGCTCTTAGATTTATTGATTTTTTGAAGGGTTTTTCTTGTCTCTATCTCCTTCAATTCTGCTCTGATCTTAGTTATTTCTTGTCTTTGGCTAGGTTTTGAGCTTTTTTGATCTTGCTCCTCTAGCTCTTTCAATTTTGATGATAGGTTGTCAATTTTGGATCTCTCCACTCTTCTCATGTGGGCACTTATTGCTATATATTTTCCTCTACAGACTGCTTTAAATGTGTCCCAGAGATTCTGGTACGTTGTGTCTTCATTCTCGTTGGTTTCAAAGAACTTCTTTATTTCTGCCTTCATTTCATTGTTTATCCAATCAACATTCAAGAGCCAGTTGTTCAGTTTCCATGAAGCTGTGCGGTTCTGAGTTATTTTCTGAATTCTGAGTTCCAACTTGATTGCACTATGGTCTGAGAGACTGTTTGTTATGATTTCAGTTGTTTTGCATTTGCTGAGGAGTGCTTTACTTCCAATTATGTGGTCAATTTTGGAGTAGGTGTGATGTGGTGCTGAGAAGAATGTATATTCTGTGGATTTGGGGTGGAGAGTTCTGTAAATGTCTATCAGGTTTGCTTGTTCCAGGTCTGAGTTCAAGTCCTGGATATCCTTGTTAATTTTCTGTCTGGTTGATCTGTCTGCTATTGACAGTGGAGTGTTAAAGTCTCCCACTATTATTGTGTGGGAGTCTAAGTCTCTTTGTAAGTCATTAAGAACTTGCCTTATATATCTGGGTGCTCCTACATTGGGTCCATATATATTTAGAATCGTTATCTCTTCTTGTTGTATTGATCCTTTTACCATTATGTAATGACCTTCTTTGTCCCTTTTGATCTTTGTTGCTTTAAAGTCTATTTTATCAGAGATGAGAATTGCAACTCCTGCTTTTTTTGCTCTCCATTTGCTTGGTAAATCTTCCTCCATCCTTTATTTTGAGCCTTTGTGTATCTTTGCATGTGAGGTGGGTTTCCTGGATACAGCACACCGATGGGTTTTGGTTTTTATCCAATTTGCCAGTCTGTGTCTTTTGATTGGTGCATTTAGCCCATTTACATTCAGGGTTAATATTGTTATGTGTGAATTTGATACTGCCATTTTGATGCTAGCTGGCTGTTTTGCCCATTGGTTCATGTACATTCTTCATTTTGTTGATGGTCTTTAGCATTTGGTATGCTTTTAGGATGGCTGGAACTGGTTGTTTCTTTCTATGTGTAGTGCCTCTTTCAGGAGCTCTTGTAAAGCAGGCCTAGTGGTGACAAAATCTCTGAGTACTTGCTTGTTCGTGAAGGATTTTATTTTTCCTTCACTTATGAAGCTCAGTTTGGCTGGATATGAAATTCTGGGTTGAAAGTTCTTTTCTTTAAGGATGTTGAATATTGGCCCCACTCTCTTCTGGCTTGTAGAGTCTCTGCCGAGAGATCTGCTGTGAGTCTGATGGGCTTCCCTTTGTGGGTGACCCGACCTTTCTCTCTGGCTGCCCTTAGTATTTTCTCCTTCATTTCAACCCTGGTGAATCTGACGATTATGTGCCTTGGGGTTGCTCTTCTTGCAGAGTATCTTTGTGGTGTTCTCTGTATTTCCTGGAGTTGAGTATTGACCTGTCTTGCTAGGTTGGGGAAATTTTCCTGGATAATATCCTGAAGAGTGTTTTCCAGCTTGGATTCATTCTCTTCATCACATTCTGGTACACCTATCAAACGTAGGTTGGGTCTCTTCACATAGTCCCACATTTCTTGGAGATTTTGTTCATTCCTTTTGTGCTTTTTCTTTAATCTTGGTTTCTCATTTTATTTCATTGAGTTGATCTTCAACTTCTGATATTCTTTCTTCTGCTTGGTCAATTCGGCTGTTGAAACTTGTGCATGCTTCACGAAGTTCTCATGTTGTGTTTTTCAGCTCCTTCAATTCATTCATATTCCTCTCTAAGTTGTCCATTCTTGTTATCAATTCCTCGAATCTTTTTCAAATCTTTTTCAAGGTTCTTAGTTTCTTTGCACTGGTTTAGAACATGTTCCTTTAGCTCACTGAAGTTTCTCATTATCCACTTTCTGAAGTCTGATTCCGTCATTTTGTCACATTCATTCTCCGTCCAGCTTTGTTCCTTTGCTGGTGAGGAGTTTTGGTCCTTTTGGAGGTGAGGTGTTTTGGTTTCGGTGTTTTCCTCCTTTTGCGCTGGTTTCTTCCCATCTTTATGGATTTATCCGCCTGTCGTCTTAGTAGTTGCTGATTTTTCAATTGGGTCTCTGTGTGGACACTGAGATTGTTGATGATGAAGTATTTCTGTTAATTAGTTTTCCCTCTAATGGTCTATCCTCTCTGCTGTATGCGTGCTGAGTTTCACTCCAGGCCCTGTTTGTCTGGGGTATACCTGCAGCAGCTGCAGAACAGTGAGGGATGATACCAGTTTCTTCTTCTGCTGCCCTTGTTCCAGAATGATGCCAGCCAAATGTCAGTCTGATTAGTCCTTTTCTGGGGTGACTCCTTGGATATACAGGGGTCAGGGAGCTGCTTGAGGAGACAGTCTGTGCTTTATAGGAGCTCCAGTGCTGAGCTGTGAGCTCCGTTGTTCATTCAGTGTTGTTGGGAGGTTGTTTATGTCTGCTGCAATAGAACTCATAAAACACCACCCTTTTTTTTTTTCACCCTTAGATGCTCTGTCTCAGGGAGTTGGGGCTTTCTTTATGAGTATCTGTTGCACTGTCCTACTCCACTAGGCGGCAGTCTATTCACTATTTGCCTGCTGGGGCTCTGACCTTCTAGCGCGGGTCTGCCCTGTTGCTGCCTGGCGGAATCTCTCTGTTATGGCAGGTTGCCTCAGCAATGGCAGGCTGCATCAGACCTGGGCGGTACTTCAGTGGGGGTGCACTGCATCAGAGATGGTGGATGCCCCTCCCTCACTGGGCTGCACCATCCTAGATGCTGGCAGCAAAACTCTCAGCCCCAAGCACCTCCAGTCGCCGCCCTGCTTGTCCCCATGAGCATGGGACCCGCCGAGCCTGATCACCCAGCTCCCTGCCTCAGAGTCCGTCCTCTCTCTCTCTCTCTCTTTCTCTCCCCAAGCTGAAAGTTCAACTCTCTCACTGGCGCCCCAGGAGCCTGCCGATAGGGCACTGGGATTCGTGCGATCTCTCATGCTGCTGCCCACTACCCCGGCTCAGATCACGCTTCCCAGGAAACTCCTGGTCTGGCTCATTGTCCAAGTCCCATTCAATCAGATGGACATGGCAATCTGCCCTTCCAAATCTCAGATTGCCGGTTTAACAGGGCACCCAGACCAGTGAGTTCTGCACCGGGTCCCACTGCGGTGCCGGCCAAAGAGGCGGCGGGAGCCGGCTGCGTTAGCCGGCTGCACTAGGGTTCAGTGTCTCTCCCACACCTGGGACATTCAACACTCTGTGGGCATAAAAGGTCCATCCAAGAATGCGGCTAGGACTCACCCTCTGCGCCTTCACTGAGAGCTGCAATCCTGAGTTGCCTCTATGACGCCATCTTGCCTCCTCCCCATATTCTTCCATATTGATGCCTAGGATAAGGTTTGTTGATAAGTGAGAAATAAAAATATATTTTTCTTTCATGGAACACCTGCAGCAGAAAGAATGACATAGACACTAATATCCTAATAGGTTTACCCTGGCATGGGTTTCATGACAATCTAAATGTTGGGTATGTATTAAGTATCATGTGAAATTGAAGTTTTAAGCTAGTGGCCTGTTGTTCAAGATCAGTCCTCAGATACATTTGTTTGCAACCCAGAATAGTTTCTCTCCTCTCTTCTCCTTTTCTTCCTTTTTAAAAATGCTGTAGCTTGAGTGTTCCCTCTTTAATTCTGTAGTAGAAGGTAAGTGCATATGCTTTGGGGTTTAAAAACATGAGATGATCCAATTCGGCCACATATTGGCTGTATAGCTTGGGCAAGTAGGTTAAGAATAATCTCTCTAAATCTCAATCTCCTAACCTCTAAAATGAGAATAATAATTATGCCTCATAGAGTTGTGATGTTTAAAATGGCATGCAAATAATGCATAAAACACCTTGCACAATGCATGGCATATAACAAAGTGTATGCCCAATAGATATTACCTATTACTTCTGCCATTATTATTGCTACAGTAAGGGCACAAAGGATGGCCAAAGAATTTCATCTGGTGGAGGGATGAGAAGCAGATTATGGGGAAAGGCTTCATGGAGGCAGTAATGCTGGTAATACTAGGGCCAGGCATGTAAGTGTGGACTGCTGGGGAATAGGGAATAATAATTTTGGTATTGTCAGATGAACAAACTGTAGGGATGAGAAAATGTTCTAAGCAAAAGAATAAGTGGCACAGAAATATCAAATACCCTAGTCTCTTAGAGAAAGTGAAATCAGTCTTTACAAGTAGAGGCTCATGTGAAATGTAAGCATGAGAAAGGATAAGGGTAGAGAAGTATGCTGGAGACAGATACAGAGGGATTCCCCTCCCTGTACTCTAAGAAACATCTCTTTTCTTCCTGTAGGCCAGCAGTTTTCCAATGTTGCTTGTAAAATTTAAATTGTGGTTTATTGCTCACTGAACCTCTTTCTTGCTTAAAGGCAGCCTCTGAAATGGTCACCTAGGAACACTGTTTACTTTTTAAATTATATATATATATATATATATATATATATATATATATATATATATATATATATATATATATATATGCGTGTGTGTGTGTATGTGTGTGTGTGTGTGTATGTATATATATATATATATATATATATATATTAGAGACAGGGTCTCACTATCTCACTATGTTGCCGACATTGTTCTCAACTCTCAAGTGATCCTCCTGCTTTGGCCTCCCAAAGTGCTGGGATTACAGGCCATGAGCCACCACACCTGGTGGAACATGGTTTAAGTCACTACTCAGCCAGGTGCGGTGGCTCACACCTGTAATCCTAGCATTTTGGGAGGCCAAGTTGGGTGGATCACTTGAAGTCAGGGGTTGAAAACCAGCCTGGCTAACATGATGAAACCCCATCTCTAATGCAAAAAAATTAGCCAGGCATGATGGCACACACCTGTAATCCCAGCTACTTGGGAGGCTGAGGCAGGAGAAACCTGGGAGGTAACCAAAGTTGTGCCACTTCACTCCAGCCCGGGAGATAGAGTGAGACTCCATCCAAAAAAAAAAAATAATAAGCATCTAAAAATAGTCACTGCTCTAGGGAAGGAGGAACTAGGGAAACACTTCAGTAATCACATACATGATACAGAAGGCTCACCCAGGTGGTAGCATGGAGGATGGATTGGGGGTCAAATATGAAGACCAGGAAAC
Source organism: Saguinus midas (assembly GCA_021498475.1). Taxonomy (NCBI): domain Eukaryota; kingdom Metazoa; phylum Chordata; class Mammalia; order Primates; family Cebidae; genus Saguinus; species Saguinus midas. The sequence continues at coordinate 138,314,745 of CM038398.1, read as the reverse complement.
TAGTTAGGAGACTAGTTTTAGCAACATGCTAAAAGCTAGAAAAGAGACGATGGGGGCAGATGGAAATTAGCAATGGTAATAGCAACAAGGAGACAGAATTGAACAGTAATTCTCAAACTTGAGTGTGCATCAGAATTACTTGGAAGGCTTGTTGAGAAAAAAATGCTGAATCCTACACTTGAGTTTCTGTTTCAGTTGTTCTGAGGTGGAGCCCAAGAATTTACATCTCTAACAAGTTACCAGGGGTTGCTGATGCCACTGGTCCAGGCACTACACTTTGAGAAACATGAGATTTGAGATATGCTATATAGAACTAACAGGCATGGGTTGCTTATTTGATATAGGAATAAGGGAAGGGTTTCTGGCTTGAAAGGCTAGACTGATAGTGATACTATTCAGCATTACTAAAAGCAAGTTTAGGATGATTTGAAAAAGAAAATGTTCATAACCCTAGCAAGAGAGGGCAGATAAAAGTCTTTATAATTTTTTTTTGTGGAGATGGGGTCTCACTTGGTTGTCCAGCCTGGTCTTGAACCTCTGGCCCCAAGCTGTCCTCCTGCCTCAATGTCCCAAAGCACTGGGATTAGCACCTGGCCCTTAAAAAATCTTTGAACATAATTTATGATCAGGTCCTAGGCTTTCTTCTGGACAGCTTGACTCTATGTTTTGTACTACTACCTTCTCCTGCTCCCAGCCCACCCCTATTTATATGCCTTGGTGCCATTCACATTCAGGAAGTGAAAGTACACTTCTGGGAGGGGGTAGAATAATGGATTCCATTTTATACCTGTTGAGTTTGGTGATCCTGCAGAACATCTAAGTGAGAGTACCTGAAAAAAAATACTTTAGGCATTAGTTTTTGTTAATTTGTTTTTAAATTAAAATAAAATCACATCCTTATTTCAGGTTGGCCATTAACTCTGCTTTGTGCAAAATTGGAGTAGGCAAAATATAGGTCCAAATGCAGCTAATTTTTATTTTTTATTTTTAGAGATGGGTCTCATGCTATTACTCCGGCTGAAGTGAATGGCACAATTTTTGCTCACTGTAGCCTTGAACTCCTGGGCTCAAGCAATCCTTCTGCTTCAGCCTCCTGACTAGCTGGGACTATATATATGAGCCACCATGCCAGGCTGGATTGAGCTATCATGTGCATATTTGCTGTCAATCCTATAAGAATTTTTGAGTGTTAAACTTGCTCATAGCTGACAATCATTCTTTTTACATTCTAGATCAGTGAATCCAAAACATGTTTATTTTAAAATTTCACTTGAACACCAGTGTGACCTGGCTTTCTCTACCTTACCTCCTTGCCAAAAAGCAAATTCAAAGTGTGGCAGAATATCCATGTGGGTAAGTAGAGGAGAATAGGAGAATACCATATAGATTGACCTTTTTCTTCTTTTCTTTTTTTTGTGTGCTTATTTCAGTAATGGTCAGATATTTCACTGAATCTACTCTCTATGGTTGAGAATAGGCAAAGATCTTAGAACAAGATCAAGTACCTACATGCAATGGTGAGATGAGGAGTAATACAGGGAATGTCAAGGAGCAGTAAAAGTGAATACTAAACAAAAAGGGTCAAATTGATAGACTTGATTTTATTGCAAGGAGGCAGTTTTACTAGTAAATCACTCATTTTTGTCACATAGTATATATAACTCTTTTCTGTGAATGCATCACCTACTTATTTTGTCCCAGACTCATCTGTACTACTGCACATGAACTTTAATTTTAAAGGCACACTTCAAGTGACATGGCTGAATGTCACTTTGTGTAATAGACCACTGGTTTTGTTCTCTTCTTCTTTGCAAAATGATCACCTAGTTAAATGGGATGGGTATAATACATAAACCTTTAGGTGTACTCACCTTCAGTAACTTAATATCAATAATGCAAGTTTTCAATGCCTTTTGTAATTTTGTTTAATTTTACACTCTGTGTTCAAAAACACCCTGCTGAATGCTTTACTATTTTGTATATGGTGTATGAACACAGAATGAAAGATTCACTTTTGTACATGCCTGATCCAAGCTTACATCTACCTGCTGTAAAACATGAGTGCCAGCTGAGTACAAGTTTGCAAAAAGTTTATAGTTTTAATCATAAAAAAACACATGAAGCTACTATTCATTTTATTGCTGAATAGAAGTTTGAAAAGGCAGAGGGAGGAGCTTTAAGAAAATCCTTTAGTAATTCTGAGAAAGGCTGATTTTCAGTTAAGAACATTTTTGAAAGTCATTTTGTCACTTGGTAAACACACAATGGTTATTATTTCAGACAGATGAAATGTTCATTAGAAAGAGAAATGTGGAAATCACAGTACTATTAAAGAATAGCAAAGGAGTGGGAAGCCTGTCAAAAATGTTCTGACCCCAGGAAAAAGGAATCAGAATTGCCACAGAGAGGGACAATGGAATGAAAACTTAAAAGGTTATTTCCATAAAGTCTGAGGAAATCTTGGCCTCCACTAAGATTTTTGTCCCTGAGAGCCTAAACTGTAAGTATGGTAACTGCTTTGTATGCAGAATAAAAAAGGAGATCTTCCCTTAATCATTATCCTGGGAGTTGAACATCCTGCTAACATTTGAATAAAAATGCCTACTTCATGACTGATGGGAACACAGAGTTCTATGTACCAAATGATTTACAGTAGAGCTTACTAACAGTGTTATCTTACAAATGAATGGGCTTTTTAAAGAATAATACAAGTTGTTAATGTGTTTAGTACCAAATGAAATACATAGTACCCACAAATTCTAAAATATCTACCAAATGAGTGCTATTAGAAAAATATAGTCCTATTATACATTTAGGTAAAATGGAATGTGATGATGTAGAAAACAGAATTCTGATGTGTTGACAATACCATCAGTGCTTTTCCTCTAGTAAAATCTCTTAAAATGAGAGAAAACAGAACTATGAAATAACCAAGCTGCAGAGGACCTTGAGAAGTAATTTGCCCTAAGCTTCTGCTTTCAAACATGTGAATGCCTACAGAAAGGGTAAGCAAGTCACGTTCTTAGCTCCATAAATACTGAGTTTCTTATTTAGCAAATATATACAGCTTTTAACTCTGCACCAGGCACTTTGCTAAGCCCTTTACAGTAGTAACTGGACATATTTGTTATGCTACTGCTTTGTTTCTCCTTCTAACTCTTTTGTCCCCTCCCCTTATTTTTTCTCTACACATCTTTTCCTGTTTTCTTTTTCCACTACTTGGCCCTTCTTAATACTGTTCCAGACTTCTTGGGGTCCTCTGGTATAAGGAGATTACTGAACTCTAGTGTAAGCCCTTTATTCTCATTGCTTTTGAGATTGTCATAGAATTCATGTCAAATTTCTTATAAAAATCAAAGTAGATTGTTTTATCATTTTGCTTTAATCTCTGTGACTTGTCATTTTATCATAGAAATAAGTGTCCTTGAATAATTTGTTATCCACATAGCATGCATTGATGCTTACTTTCAGTGTCATAATATCACTTATTTAATAATAATATTTTTGGAGAAGACTAAAATTATAAAGAGGACTGCATATAGAATATTTTTTAAGTAATGCTTTCTCATATTAAATTTTCAGTTTGTCAAACCACATAATAATCTTCTCTTTTGCCTCATTCCTGAAAGGGTGAATATGCTTTCTTCATTGTGTATTTTCTTACCTCATTCTTGAGTTTGTGTTTTTTGTATCATAAACTTAGTAGGTCTTTAGCAAAAACTGCTAACCTTGCTCTTTCCACTTATCTCTTTAGGACATAGATAATCTTATGTGACTGACATAGTTGTTGTTTTAAATTATAGTAGACCAGTTTTCAAGCCACTTTCTGCCTTAATGTAGACTTCTTGGCATGTGGCCCATTGACTTGTGTGTGTGTTCATGTGCATGATCTGGCAAGTTATGAGCTATTACTGTGTGCTAAGTACTATGCTATTAATTTTAAAGTATTATTTAATTTCCACAGTAACTTTATGAAGGTTGTACAGTTATCATCTCCAATTTGCAAATTTAGAACTCTGAGGCCAAGAGCCATTAAAGTAATTTGAGTAATGTTACACAGTAAGTAAGTGCTAAGGCCAGTATTCAGTGTATTAAGCTGCTATTTCCTTGAGTCATCATTTGTTAGTAATTCTGTCAACAGGATACTTCTGGTTTCCTTAATTCTGATCTATTTTCTCTTGTTGGAATACCCACATTTAGGACTTCTTAAATTGAGGTATCTGAATCTTGGATTGGGCCTTTAGATATGGCAGGTGAATTTTAGACTCTCACCTTGGCCCTTCTTAATACTGTTCCAGACTTCTTGGGGTCCTCTGGTATAAGGAGATTACTGAACTCTAGTGTAAGCCCTTTATTCTCATTGCTTTTGAGATTGTCATAGAATTCATGTCAAATTTCTTATAAAAATCAAAGTAGATTGTTTTATCATTTTGCTTTAATCTCTGTGACTTGTCATTTTATCATAGAAATAAGTGTCCTTGAATAATTTGTTATCCACATAGCATGCATTGATGCTTACTTTCAGTGTCATAATATCACTTATTTAATAATAATATTTTTGGAGAAGACTAAAATTATAAAGAGGACTGCATATAGAATATTTTTTAAGTAATGCTTTCTCATATTAAATTTTCAGTTTGTCAAACCACATAATAATCTTCTCTTTTGCCTCATTCCTGAAAGGGTGAATATGCTTTCTTCATTGTGTATTTTCTTACCTCATTCTTGAGTTTGTGTTTTTTGTATCATAAACTTAGTAGGTCTTTAGCAAAAACTGCTAACCTTGCTCTTTCCACTTATCTCTTTAGGACATAGATAATCTTATGTGACTGACATAGTTGTTGTTTTAAATTATAGTAGACCAGTTTTCAAGCCACTTTCTGCCTTAATGTAGACTTCTTGGCATGTGGCCCATTGACTTGTGTGTGTGTTCATGTGCATGATCTGGCAAGTTATGAGCTATTACTGTGTGCTAAGTACTATGCTATTAATTTTAAAGTATTATTTAATTTCCACAGTAACTTTATGAAGGTTGTACAGTTATCATCTCCAATTTGCAAATTTAGAACTCTGAGGCCAAGAGCCATTAAAGTAATTTGAGTAATGTTACACAGTAAGTAAGTGCTAAGGCCAGTATTCAGTGTATTAAGCTGCTATTTCCTTGAGTCATCATTTGTTAGTAATTCTGTCAACAGGATACTTCTGGTTTCCTTAATTCTGATCTATTTTCTCTTGTTGGAATACCCACATTTAGGACTTCTTAAATTGAGGTATCTGAATCTTGGATTGGGCCTTTAGATATGGCAGGTGAATTTTAGACTCTCACACAAAGAATGTTTGTATTGTGGAATACCTCAACTAAAGAATTCTAATATGACCCCACTAAAGTATGAGTATGGTAGGTATATTTTGCAGTAGAAAGGGCCATAAAATAGTGAATCAATTTAACTCCATTTTCTGGTATGGCCTAATTATTTGCTTACTCATATCACCCTTCTAAAATGAACCAGTTTGTCTTTTCTTCATCTGCTATCAATGCTGTTTACTTTCCATGAAGCCTCCTTGAGTAAAGAACATGAACATTACTTCCTGGTTTATTTTATATTTCCTATACTCAAACTGTCAATGTACTTGAGATCCACTATTTGTTTTTCTTCCTCTACCTTTTTATCCTTCAGAATTTCATCTACCTTTATAACCCTAACTGCTATTTCTCATATAAATAATTTTTTCAATATTTTTTACACTGTGGTCCCATGTCTTCAGCCTCTTGCCACACACGTACACTTGGATATTCCACTTATAGCTGAAACTCATTGTGTTTCTAAGGGTGAGCACATCATGTTTCTGAGGGTGGTTCCTCTGTCCAAATTCCCAGTTTCTGTTGATACTATTATTCTTCCAGCTATCCAGGCTTAAAACCTGGGGCTTTCCTTTCTTTCTTCTTGTACTTTGCTCTCCACAACTAACCAGTCATTAGATTTCATTATTGCTTCATAATGTCCTTTATTTCCATCCTTTATTTTCCATACCACTGCCATGAGCTTATCTCTAATTAGCAGTTTAACATCTTGCTCATTAATCACCCTCTAAAACTTAGTATGCGGCCTTGTTCATAGCAGGGATTCAGGGTATTTTGGTTTTGTTATTGAGGTGCAGCTTATCTCCTGCCTCTAGCAACAATGAGCACTTTTGAAACCCGATCATTCTGAGTTAATCTTTCTTCCATGTGTGTATCATCTCTTTGGTAGCCAGATGTATATCTATATACTTTTCAGGTGTGTGTGTGTGTGTGTGTGTGTGTGTGTGTGTGTGTATGCCATAAAATAGTGAATGCTGAATTCACTATTTTATGTATTTTATATATATATACACACACACACACACACACACACACACACACACACAGGCTCACTGTTATATACCTGCCTTTCATGAGCTACAAGAGGAAAGGGAACTGAAATTGACCCAGAATTAATGAGTTCCAATCCTTTAAAAGGACAATCAGGACATTTTATCTAGTGAGGGTGAGACAATAAGCTCCATGGAAATGGAGACTGTGTAGGCTTTAACACTGATGGATTCCCAGGACCTAATACCATAGTTAGCACTAGTAAGTATTTAATGAATATATGTTGAATGAATTAATGAATAAACACCAATGATAATGACAACCTAGCTGTCCTAAAAGAGGAGAACAAAAATCTCCTGATGACTTGCCTTGTTCACTTTAATATATTAAACTGGGGGGATTGCACCTAACATGCTGAGATTTTTCCACATGGTCATATATTTAAGGCAATAATTGAATCTTTAAGCAAAGTTTATGTTCATGCTAAATTATATTTCTTGTGGGATAGCATGACATGATTCTACTTGGTCACCACAAATTATATTGATAGGGTAAAATGTGTTTTTATAAAATGTGGAATATCATTGAATTACTTTAAGTGTCATGATTGAGACGAGCTTAGGCTGGTTTCTTTAGGTTTGACATATTTCAATCTGTCATCCTGTCCTTAGAGACATCAAAAATTAAATGGGGATACTTAAATAATTTAATTTATAAGCTTGCTTACAACTGTATGGTTTACAAAGCCAGATAAACTGGCTTTTGGCACCAAAAGATTTTGCAGCTGAGATGCTGCCAGAACATAAATTAAAATAGGTTTTGCATGTCAAGAATTAGCATGTAAAAAGAAAGAAACTTTTTTTTAAGATAGCCAATATTAGTGTAGTCTTTGCTTGGCAGTGCCATTTTTTAAACCATTAGCCAATTTTTAAAAAGAGTATAATGCATTCATAAAATAAGCTTAACTATATTTCAGGGGAAATCATATTTCCTGTGAATATGATGATGTAACTCACATCTTTATAACACAAAGTCTATAATAGATATGTTATTCTAGTTTTATGCCTCCCTCTCTCCAGAAGTCATTTTCTGCTGTTTTTCAAATTCAGTAGATTTACTCAAGGTTTTATGGTTACAACATTTCCAGTTCCTTTTAAAAAAAATGGTGTAGACAATATTTTAACAGGACGTTTTTCCTAGTGAGAAATTATGCATCTGAGCTCTTCTTCCCCCACATAGATGGAAAATAAACAACAGCTTCTATGTAATTTAAGCAAGGCTGTGGGAGACAACTTGAGGTGATAGAAACAATGCAGGACTGCCCACATTTATCCACATTTACCGTGGAACCTTGGAGAGTCAATTGCTCTATCTGGGTTTGTTTCTTCTCATTTAAAATGAGGGGTTGAGGTTGAATAATCTCTGTTCCCTTGCATGCTCTAGAATTCTTTGAGATGTTTTAAAGTCTTAGGCCACCTCTCTTGCCATGTTCTTGGCAGTATAAAGTTCTTTCTATTCTTTAAGGCCCATAAAATATTCCAAGGTTCATGATTTCAACTAGATTTTCTATTTGTATAAGTCCCTACAGCATTTTTATAGTCAGAATGCAGTATGTAGCATGTTTATGCTTTATAATTATTCTTGTCTAATTATTTTTATCTAGTGATCTAAGTATTTTCTTGTGCACTAAAATTGTCTCTCCAACTAGATTGCAAGAATCTTGAATACAGGAATTATGCCTTATACTTCTATTTTCTTCATGGAATCTGTTATATTCTGAAGTATGTAAAATTATCAATTGATTTGGATTAGATTATAATCATTTTTCACCTGGGTTGAAAGAACTTGAAGTATGAAAAAAGATAGCCTCTTTTTATGGTATATTGAGGCTTCCTGTCTTTGTTTGTTTGGATTGCTGTAACAAATAGACCATAAACTATGTGGCTTATAAACAATAGAAGTTTGTTTCTCACAATTCTGGTGGCTGGGAATTCCAAGGCCAAGGCACTGGCACATTCAGTGTCTAGTGAGGGCTGACTTCCTGGTTTATAAAGAGCCAGGTTTCTGGTTCATAGACAGTGGCTTCTCATTGTATTCTCACATGCTGCAAGAGGTGTGGGTCTCTCTAGAAACTCTTTTATAAGGGCACTAATGCCATTTATGAGAACTCAGCCCTCATGACCTAATCACTTCCTAAAGTCTCTACCTTCTAACACTATCACCTTGAGTGTTAGGAATTTAACATATGAATTTAAAGCCAAGGTAGAAAACACAATCATTCAGACCACAGAACCTCCTCTGAAATTATTCCTCTAGATCCCATAAATTGAATATTACAATGAAAAATATTTTTTCTGGGTCTTTAGATATGGGGATGTCATTTATGTGAAGAAAGTCCTTGTTTGAAAGGATGATGTTACTTTGGTTAAATTTTATTTTTGTGAAGAAATTCAATGGTAGTTTGATGGGGATAGCATTGATTGTGTAAATTACTTTGGGCAGTATAGCCATTTTCATGATATTGATTCTTCCTAACCACGAACATGGAATGTTTCTCCATCTGTTTGTGTCTTCTCTTATTTCATTGAGCAGTTGTTTGTAGTTTTCCTTAAAGAGGTCCCTTACATTCCTAGTGAGTTGTATTCCTAGGTATTTTATTTTCTTTGTAGCAATTGTGAATGGCAGTTCGTTCTTGATTTGGTTCTCTTTAAGTCTGTTATTGGTGTATAGGAATGCTTGTGATTTTTGAACATTGATTTTATATCCTGAGACTTTGCTGAAGTTGCTTATCAGTTGCAGGAGCTTTTGGGCTGAGGTGATGGGGTCTTCTAGATATACTATCATGTCGTCTGCAAATAGAGACAATTTGGCTTCCACCTTTCCTATTTGAATACCCTTTATTTCTTTTTCTTGCCTGATTGCTCTGGCTAGAACTTCCAGTACTATGTTGAATAGAAGTGGTGAGAGAGGGCATCCTTGTCTAGTGCCGGATTTCAAAGGGAATGCTTCCAGTTTTTGCCCATTAAGTATGATATTGGCTGTTGGTTTGTCATAAATAGCTTTTATTACTTTGAGATATGTTCCATCAATACCAAGTTTATTGAGGGTTTTTAGCATAAAGGGCTGTTGAATTTTGTCAACTGGAAAAAACCACCATGAATTTCATATGGAACCAAAAAAGAGCCCGCATAGCCAAGTCAATTCTAAGCAAAAAGAACACAGCGGGAGGCATCACGCTTCCAGACTTCAAACTATACTACAAGGCTACAGTAATCAAAACAGCATGGTACTGGTACCAAAACAGAGATATAGACCAATGGAACAGAACAGAGGCATCGGAGGCAACACAACACATCTACAACCATATTATCTTTGATAAACCAGACAGAAACAGGCAATGGGGAAAGGATTCCCTATTTAATAAATGGTGTTGGGAAAACTGGCTAGCCATGTGCAGAAAGCAGAAACTGGACCCCTTCCTGACACCTTACACTAAAATTAACTCCAGATGGATTAAAGACTTAAATGTAAGACCTGACACCATAAAAACCCTAGAAGAAAATCTAGGCAAAACCATTCAGGACATAGGAGTAGGCAAGGACTTCATGAACAAAACACCAAAAGCATTGGCAACAAAAGCCAAAATAGACAAATGGGACCTAATCAAACTCCACAGCTTCTGCACGGCAAAAGAAACAGTCACTAGAGTGAATCGGCAACCATCAGAATGGGAAAAAATCTTTGCAGTTTACACATCTGACAAAGGGTTGATATCCAGAATTTACAAAGAACTCAAACAGATTTACAGGAAAAAAACAAACAAGCCCATTCAAAAATGGGCAAAGGATATGAACAGAAACTTTACAAAAGAAGACATACATGAGGCCAACAAACATATGAAAAAGTGCTCATCGTCATTGGCCGTTAGAGAGATGCAAATCAAAACCACATTGAGATACCATCTCACGCCAGTTAGAATGGCGATCATTAAAAAATCTGGAGACAGCAGATGCTGGAGAGGATGTGGAGAAATAGGAACACTCTTACACTGTTGGTGGGAGTGTAAATTAGTTCAACCATTGTGGAAGACAGTGTGGCGATTCCTCAGGGACCTAGAAATAGAAATTCCATTTGACCCAGCAATCCCATTACTGGGTATCTATCCAAAGGACTATAAATCGTTCTACTATAAGGACACATGCACACGAATGTTCATTGCAGCACTGTTTACAATAGCAAAGAACTGGAACCAACCCAAATGCCCAACGATGACAGACTGGACTGGGAAAATGTGGCACATATACACCATGGAATATTATGCAGCAATCAAAATGATGAGTTTGTGTCTTTGTAGGGACATGGATGAATCTGGAGAACATCATTCTCAGCAAACTGACACAAGAACAGAAAAAGAAATACCGCATATACTCACTCATAGGTGGGTAAGAAAAATAAGAACACATGGACACAGAGAGGTGGTCTACTATACACTGGGGACTGTTGGGGGGAAAGGGGGAGGGACAGCGTGGGGGCTGGGGGATAGCCTGGGGATGAATGCCAAGTGTGGGTGAGGGGAGGAAGGCAGCAAAGCACACTGCCATGTGTGTGCCTGTGCAACTATCTTGCTCGTTCTGCACATGTACCCCAAACCTATAATGCAATAAAATTAAAAAATAAAAATAAAAATAATAAAATAAAATAGTACTAGTATATTCTACACAGAAAAAAAATTATTTTTGGACCTTTCATATCAACTTTCCAATCCAATCCAGCCAAAATAAATTGAGCACACATTATATGTTAAAAACCATGATAAACTCTGTGGTGAGTTGGAGGGCAACTAGTGTGTGTAAAGATTGATAGAAAATAATTTTTGCCCTCACTACTTCACAGTGAGGAAGTTGGGATATAATAAATATAAAAATAAACAAGCCCATTCAAAAATGGGCAAAGGATATGAACAGAAACTTTACAAAAGAAGACATACATGAGGCCAACAAACATATGAAAAAGTGCTCATCGTCATTGGCCATTAGAGAGATGCAAATCAAAACCACATTGAGATACCATCTCACGCCAGTTAGAATGGCGATCATTAAAAAATCTGGAGACAGCAGATGCTGGAGAGGATGTGGAGAAATAGGAACACTCTTACACTGTTGGTGGGAGTGTAAATTAGTTCAACCATTGTGGAAGACAGTGTGGCGATTCCTCAGGGACCTAGAAATAGAAATTCCATTTGACCCAGCAATCCCATTACTGGGTATCTATCCAAAGGACTATAAATCGTTCTACTATAAGGACACATGCACACGAATGTTCATTGCAGCACTGTTTACAATAGCAAAGAACTGGAACCAACCCAAATGCCCAACGATGACAGACTGGACTGGGAAAATGTGGCACATATACACCATGGAATATTATGCAGCAATCAAAAATGATGAGTTTGTGTCTTTTGTAGGGACATGGATGAATCTGGAGAACATCATTCTCAGCAAACTGACACAAGAACAGAAAAAGAAATACCGCATATACTCACTCATAGGTGGGTAAGAAAAATAAGAACACATGGACACAGAGAGGTGGTCTACTATACACTGGGGACTGTTGGGGGGAAAGGGGGAGGGACAGCGTGGGGGGCTGGGGGGGATAGCCTGGGGATGAATGCCAAGTGTGGGTGAGGGGGAGGAAGGCAGCAAAGCACACTGCCATGTGTGTGCCTGTGCAACTATCTTGCTCGTTCTGCACATGTACCCCCAAACCTATAATGCAATAAAATTAAAAAATAAAAATAAAAAATAATAATAAAATAAAATAGTACTAGTATATTCTACACAGAAAAAAAAATTTATTTTTGGACCTTTCATATCAACTTTCCAATCCAATCCAGCCAAAATAAATTGAGCACACATTATATGTTAAAAACCATGATAAACTCTGTGGTGAGTTGGAGGGCAACTAGTGTGTGTAAAGATTGATAGAAAATAATTTTTGCCCTCACTACTTCACAGTGAGGAAGTTGGGATATAATAAATATAAAAATAAACAAACAAAATAATTCCTACAACATAATTTAATAAGAACAGTAATAGAGGTACATATGAAGTGAGTTGGAATCACAGGCAAGAAAGCATCTTACTATATCTTAGGGCTTGTATCTGGGAATATACTACTGAAAGGTAACAATTTTAGAAAATGACTAGGAATTTGGTCATCAGAAAAGATAGGAAAGTGCATCATAGTAAATATATTAATGTAAAAGCACAAAGATGTGAAATCTATAGTATATGTGAGGGATTATATAATATAGTATAGTTAATTACAGGATGTTCAGGGAAAGCATTTCAGGAAAAGGGACTGAAGTGGTAATAAGTGTTTTAGCTTATCACTGACCTTCCAAGTACATTTTATTCCCTAGAGGGTATACACCCTTGAGCATTTTCTAAATGTGAAGAAGCCCACAGTATGAGAGAGATAGTCTGTAAGAGGGATTTGTGAAATTATTTTCTTCCTGTCATAAAATTTTCAGAATCAACTTCTTCAACTGTCCTATATATTTAAGACAGTAATTTTCTGTTCTTTTCTCTTGCATGTGTATTAGGAATGGTAAGATCATCTAAACTCATTTTATGACTAATTAAAATAGGGGAGGAAAACCCTGAATATGCATCTGACACTGAACTCCTAACTCATAGCAGTAGTTGGCAACAGAGTTAACTGAGACTACATTGCGTTCAGGCTTGAATACAAGAAGCTTATTCAGCAAGCTTGGATGAAGACCTCTCTTTCTGGTGCACTTTTCAAGCATTACTGGTGGATGTCTCCTGTTCCCTTCAGGCAATGAGGGACTTCACATTTATCCTCTTCCTCTTCTCCCTCAAAAACATAAGGCCTGCTCTAAGAAAAGGAACTGAAAAACTTAGTCATTTGGAACCATAAATGACTCTTAAGGCTCAGTGGGATAGTCTCCCAGTGCTGTTTGCATTTTGAAAAGGAGATAAAGGCCTCACTTAACTTAAATCACAAGCTTTAAATTTTACAGCAACACCTAGTCCAATGAGGGAGGCATTCAGTATCTTATCTTAATGATAGGTACTACCCCAACATTAATATCATTAAGTCACTGATAACATTTCATGTCCTTTTATCTTGTCTGGTAATATTAAGAAATTTGAAGTTTGATAGGTTTTGCAACTGAAATGAGAATACACAGCTAGATTTTAATAATAAAAAACAGTATAAAGAATTTGAATTTCTATGTCATTTTCCATACTTACTGTTTCCCTTTATAGTAATGAATAGACTAAGCCAGGCATAAAAAGAGAATTAGAATGACAACAATAAAAAACATGAATGAAGAAATGACTTTCTGGGCTTTTGGCTTTTTCCTATGGGACCTTTAGATTTCTCTTATATGTTTCTGAGTTTAAGAAACTGACTTGTGAGTGGTAAGGAGATTGTTAAGGTTTGAATAGAAACTTAGTTATTGAAAGAATTGTATCTTAGATGAGCAGATTAGGGTAGGTTCAGGGTAGTTAGTATTGAGATAAAATGAAGACTCATAAACATAGCTGAGGGTGAAATATAAAGTAAATATCTCATTTCCCTTAAAGGCAAAGCTAAAGCCAGATTGTGCAGCAAATTAAGAAAGAAGAAAATTACTCTGATTTATACCAGCCACGTGTGGCCATCACAGCCAGTTTGTTAGTCAGTTCATTGTAATTGGATTTCTGAGTTATTTCTTTTTGTCCTACATTATTGCCATCTGTAAAAGGAATGGGGTGGTTTTTCAGCTTCAGGCATTGATAAGTAGGCATACAACTCCCACTGTTTTTCATATTTGTCTATTTTTTTGCCACTCTGCTGACAAATATGTGACAAAAAAGAAGTCAGTATATTGCATTTTACTTTCTCAGTAGAAAACATCTTCAGCGGGAATTACAATATAATGCCTAGTGATCAAAAGTAGAAACAATTTATTTCAACTTGCAAATACTCCTGTGGTATACCTGGCTGGGCACTAGGCACTGAGATAGACACAAAAGCAAAAGATGTGGCTTCTTCCCTCAAAATGCTTACCCTCTAGGATAAAAAAATATGATCTGCACACACACACACACACACACACACACACACAAGATGCTGGTTTTCCATGGCTGTATAACAAAGCATCACAAACTAAAGTGGCCTGCAATCACACTAACGTATTATCTCACAATTTCTTAAAGTCAAAAGTCTGGACATGACAGTGGTTTTTCTGCTCAGTCCTGCAAGGCTGCAGTCAAGGTGTCGGTTGGGCTTATTCTCATCTGGAAGCTCAACTAGGGAAGTATTCACTTCCAACTCCCTCAGATTATTAGCAGAATTAATTTATTTGTAAGTGTAGAATTCATGTTTCTTCGAAGCTGGTAATTGAGACAGAAGGTCTCTGCTGCTTCAAATCTGTAACTTCAGGAGTGACTTTAACCCCCATTTAAAGGACTCTCTTGATTAGGCCAGGCTCACCCCAGATAATTTCTGATTAAGCTCTAATACAAATGGAAAATTATTTTGCCTTTGCCATATTCTGTCCGTTAAAAATAAATTACAAGTTCTGCCCACACTCATGGGGAAAGTATTACACAAGGGAAGAACTTACTGAATGTCACCCTAGGATGTGTTTGCCACACAGAGCAAACAGTAAATACAAGCAATGACAATACAATTATCTTGATTTGGACAACAAATCTAAGTGGAAAGTATGTACAAGGACTGAGAAACACAGAGCAAAGGGGTGATTTCTGCATTTATTCAGGAACTTTACTATGCACTAACCATGTACTAGGACCTGTGTTAAGCTCTGAGGTTGAAATAAATGCAGAATGGCAAGTACCCTAGGCAACTCTTGAAAACATACAATGTGCAATTCTGAAAGACTTCAGAACCCTAAAGACATAGATGCTGATAAATATGTTTACTCACAGCTATGGGTTCCTTGTATCTTGCTGTGGAGATACAATATCACACACACACAAACACACACACACACACACACACAAAGAAGCATGTCTACAAAGCAGTATAAATGGGTTTCACTGGATATAACAATCTCCAAATATATCTCTTGACACAAAATCATGATTACTTTATTCTGGCCTCTTTACTTACTTTATGTGGAAGGTGGAAAATTGTAATAAATTTGGCCAGACTTTGGAGATCTCGCTCTTGAGTCTATTCAGTTAGTCTATTCAGTTAGTGGCAGCTTCTCACTTCAGTCAGTGGATTGCATGTCACTTAATGACTCCTGAGTAGCTGGGATTACAGGCACGTGCCACCATGTCCAGCTATGCCCCTCATAATATTAATATGGCTGAAGCAGCTTCAGGCATGACAACTTTATACAACAATGCAGAAAGGGGCACAAACAAAAAACCTGTTTCTTCTTACTCTTTAAGTGCTAAGAAATTTTTCTCACCTCTTCATCCCAAGGAACCTTCCTTTCCCATCTCATTGGACAGAATCAGGTCACATCATTCTTTCTTAGCCAATCACTGACAAAAGAACAGGTAATTACCATAATCCACTTATACTAATCAAGATTAACACTCTATGATTGAGTCAGAATCTGGAGATGCAGCTTTAGCTGGGACCTGGGTCTAGGGCTGGGACTAGACTTTCTTCATTTAAATTAGCTTTATTAAAATACAATTCACATACAATAAAACTCACCCATTTAAACTTTACAATTCAATGGCTTTTGGTCCATTCCTAGAGTTGTGCATACATCACCAAAGCCAAGTTTAGAACAATTTTATTGTCCCTAAAGGAAATCCCATGTGCATTAAACAGGCACTATCCATTTTCCCTTCTCCCAGTCCCTAGCAAATACCAGTATACTTTCTGTCTCTATGGATTTTCCTAGTCTGGATATTTCATATAAATGAAATCATACAATATATGGGTTTTGATGACTGGATTCTTTCATTTAGCATAAAGTTTTCAAGGTTCATCCACATGGCAGCAGGTATTAACACTTCATTCCTTTTTATGGCTGAGCAGTCAACCTTCTATGAATTCTGCATTTGAGTATTCAACCAACTGTGAATTGAAAATACTAGAAAAAACAATAAAAAGTAAAAATATAACAATAAATAGAATACAAATTAAAAACTAATACAGCATAAAACTATATAACATTTACATTAGATATTATAAGTAATCTAGAGATTGTTTAAAGTTTACCAGAGGACATATGTAGGATACATTCAAATACTATGTTATTTTAGATGAGGGACTTGAGAATGCTCAGACTTTGGTGTTTGAGGCAGTCCTGGAATCAAGCCTGAGGATATTAAGGGATAACCAGATAATATTCCATTTTATGGACACAGATATTTTGTTTTTGTTTGTTTCTTTGTTTATTAGTTGACAGGCATTTTTTTTTCACCTTTTGGCCATTGTCAAAACGCTGCTGTGAACACTTATGTACAAGTATGTGTTTTCAGCTTTTTTGGTTATATGCCTAGGAACAGATGTGCTGGGTCATCAGTTAACTCTATGATTAACATTTTGTGGAAAAGGCAAACTGTTTTCCACAGTGATTGAACAATTTTACATTTCCATCAAAAATTTAAGAGTTCCCCATCTCAATTTCTCCACATCCTCTATAACACTTGTTGTCTTATTTAAATAACTATTATAGTGCGTGTGAAGTAGTATCTTATGGTTTTGTAGTCTTTCTTGAAGCACATGGATAAGTGGAGGAGTGAGGATATCCAAACAGATCTGGGATGATCTTAAGACAATGCCATAGAACTGTTGTGTGGCCTCTATGACCATTTGTGAGCTATTGTACACAATTTCTTTCTTTCTTTTTTTTCTGAGATGGAGTTTCACCCTGTCACCCAGGTTGGAGTGCAGTGGCATGATCTCAACTCATTGGAACCTCTGCCTCCAAGGTTCAAGCACTTCTCCTGCCACAACCTCCTGAGTAGCTAGGATTACAGGCACCTGCCATTATGCCCAGCTAATTTTTATATTTTTAGTAAAGATGGGGCTTTCACCATGTAGGCCAGGCTGGTCTTGAACTGTTAACCTCAAGTGATCCACCAGGCTCAACCTCCCAAAGTGCTGGGATTACAGGCATGAGTCACTGTGCCAGGCCTCCAATTTCTTTTTTAGCTGGGCTGTTTCCTACTGGTTAGTTGTGCCTCCTTTGGGTCTTAAAATCTCACCTCTTCATGTGCTCATGGACTCTTCTGTCTTTACTCTCCTATACAGCTTGGATCTCTGGAAGCTGACTGTAACCTTCTTTATTTAAAGAAACAAGTGAGAATTAACTGTTATAGGCCAGTAACAGAGTCTGATCACAAATCAATATAATAATGTTCATATTTAACTTAATTTTGGTAACTTTATTGATTTCACTTCAACTTTACATTTGGCACTTTTTTGAATTATCAGAATTTCCAGGTACTGACTCAGTGAAAATTCAGTATAGTAGGAAAGCATATTTGGATCTAATAATAAATTCTATAATTAAAATATGGTATGATAAATGTAACTTTTAAAATTCATCTGGGCTGATCTATTGGTTACTATGATAGATGATATGGATGTTACAATAGCTAATTGGTTAACATCAGTTCTTAGAGGACTATATATTTTTCAGGCCTATTTATCACAAAAGCAGGTGTTAGGTTTGGTGAAGCATGGCAAAGAGTAAATTTTTAGAAACATAATCATGGGCATAAGAAGTCTTACTCAGGAGATGGCTGTGTGGGTCCTGTAAATCCTTAGGCTAACACTATGTTCAGTCTGAGAATTCCAAGGGAGCTAGTCTGTGAATACGTTAAAGGACTTAAAACCAAAAGTGAGAGTCTACAGCTTTTTTCTTATGATTAGCAATCATATGCCCAAAGAGTTGTTGTGTGGACTCCCATGACCATTTATGGACTATAGTACCCCATTTCTTTTTTGACTGGATGGTTTACTACTGGTTAGTTGTACTTCTTTTGGTCTCAAAAGTTGTACTTCTTTTGGGTCACAAGGACAAGTCCCTTCATGTTGGACTGTTTCTGCCTTTACTCTGCTATATAGTTTGAGGCTCTGGAAGCTGACTCTAACCTTCTTTATTTAAGTAAGCACTTTTTATTGTAATCAGACACAGCTATTTGCCTAGCCAACAACCATTTTCTCTTTCTTCATTGTTAACATTATGTTGAATTTTTTTAGGTATCTTAGAATTTTAGATTCAAACACATACTTTATTTTTTAAATGAAAGGAAATGTAGAAGTCATTTAGTTGGTGTTTTAAAACCATGGGTGGGTGATTTGCCTTGCTCTCTCTTTGGAATATATTAAATCAGCATCTCTGGGAGTAGAACAAAAACATTGGTATTTTGCAGGCTCCCAAGAGTAGTTAAAATGTGCATCTAGTTAGTACTAGTATACTTTCCCAAAAATTACTCTGAAAGACATGGGTGTTAATGCTATAAAAGGCTATGCTTTGGTACAACCCTAAATTTTTTTGATTGATATTATTTTAGATAACCATGACCCTGTATCTCTGCTTCAGAATGTTCCTTGATACCTCTATAAAGACCACCTTGATGAGGAAGGACCATAATTGACTCAGTTTGACATTTCACATGATTTAAAAAAATGTGTGTATACACACACACACACACACACACACACATTTGTTTATTATCTATATCAGGATGTAGGTAAGAACATATCCAAAATGTAATCCTTCTTTCCATAAATTTGATGTCTCTATTTTTAGTTTAGAATTACGTGTATTAGAAAGTTATCCTCACATTAGCATGATATTTGCTATGAACATTTGGCTTGAAAGATAGGCTTTAGGAATACTAAAGCAGATTGAATAGTCTTTTTTACCTTTTATCAGCTAGTGAGTTTGTTCAAATAATGACACTTTTTCCCTAACTTAGAGATACTTGTTCGGATATGTGCTTAAGTGAAGTGTTTTGGGAAACATTCTTAGATATATCCAGGTTTTCTTCATTAATTGTACTCTAAGTAAGCTCAGAGTAACATAGGAATGCCTTTTTATACCTTGGTTTTGAATCCATTCACTTTAGGAATGCTTTCTAAACATGGTCATCAGTGTTGAATTTATAATGCAAACTTATTTGGAAATTGAGGCATTTTAGTTAGTTTGTTTCCACCACATCAACTTGAGGGATCAGCCATTCTTGGAAATTGCTCCCAGAGAAACCAATCATCATCAAGTTTTATTACACCTGCATAGTGTATGGTGCTCCAGGATCTATAATTATAACAAAACATGGTATCAGTCAATGGATACAAAAGCATACATAATGTATAAATGTCTGTCTGCATGCAGCATTGTACTGAAATCTTAAGTAGTAACTTGGTGCTGACATTTGTATTTTCAAGCTATATTGGGGTGATTGTCATAGCAATCTAGTTAAACAGAAACAGAAGCAGAGAACTGTCCCAGAGCTTCTTCTTGGAGGCAAACAGCTTATGTCTACATGTATGACTCTAGAACCATTTTCTATGTAATTGAGTAAAAAACAATCAGCTAGACCAGTGATTTTCAGCTCTGGCTACATATTAGAATCAGCTAGGAAGAGTTTTTAAAAATAAAGACAACCAGTTCTTTCACAGATTTTGGTTCAGTTGGTCTGGGGTGGGGCCCATACATCAGTATTTTCAAGTCCCCTCCAGGTGATTCTAATATACAACCAAAGTTGAATTGTCTTGTTTACTGCTACAGTCTTTTATCCAGGCCAGTGCCTGGCATACATAATAAGTCAATAAATATTTGTTTTATGCAAAAATTACCATCTATAGAATTGGTAGAGGGCTGAACATTTAGACTCAGTTGTCTCGGCATTCAAAAACCAACATTTTTTGTGTAAAGTAGTTGGGTAATTTCTCAAAGAATTTAAAACCAACCTACCATTAAACCCAGCCATCCTATTATTGGGTATATACCTAAAGGAAGATTAATTGTTCTACCATAAGGACACATGTATGCATATGTTCACTGCAGTACTATTCACAATCATAAAGACATAGAATCAACCTGAATGTCTATCTATGGTGGACTGAATAAATAAAATATGGTATATAGAGATGGCATCATAGAAGTGACTCAGGATTGCAGCTCTCAGTAAAGGCGCAGAGGGTGAGGCCTAGCTGCATTCTCAGATGGACCTTTATGCCCACAGAGCATTGAAAGTTTCAGGTGTGGGAGAGACATGGGATGCTAGTACAGCCGGCTAGAGCAGCTGGCTTGTGTGGCTGCTTCGGCTGGCACCACAGCGGGGCTCAGCATGAAACTCACTGGTCTGGGTGCCCTGTAAAACCGGCAATCTGAGATTTGGAAGGGCAGATTGGCATGTTCATCTGATTGAACAGATCTTTGACAATGAACCAGACCAGGAGATTCCTGGGAATCATAATCTGAGCTGGCACAGTGGGCAGTGGCATGGGAGATTGCACAAATCCCAGTGCCCTATCGGCAGGCTACTGAGGCACCAGTGAGAGAGTCGACCTTTCAACTTGTGGAGAGGAAGAGAGAGAGAGAGAGAGGATGAACTCTTAGGCAGGGAGCTGGGTGATCAGGGCTCACAAGGACAAGTAGGGTCAACCACTATAAACGCAATCCACCCCTACTGAAGTACCACCCAGGGCTGACACACCCTGCCATTGCTGAGGCAACCTGCCATAACAGAGAGACTCCACCAGGAGCGGGAGTGCTCCACAGCAGAACAGAGCCTGGTAGTAACAGGGCAAACCCGCACTAGCAGGGCAGAGCCCTGGCAGGCAAATAGAGAATACACTACCTCCTAGTGGGCAGGACAGTGCAACAGATACTAAAAAAGAAGGCTGCAACTCCCTGAGACAGAGCACCTAAGGGGGAAAATAAAATGGTGGTGTTTTATGAGTTCTGTTGCAGCAGACATAAACAACCTCCCAACAACTCTGAATGAACAACGGAGCTCACAGCTCACCACTGGAGCTCCAATAAAGCACAGACTGTCTCCTCAAGCAGCTCCCTGACCCCTGTATATTCAAAGAGTCACCACAAAAAAAGGACTAATCAGACTGACATTTGGTGGGCATCATTCTGGCACAAAGACAGCAGAAGAAAAAACTGGTATCATCCTCACTGTTCTGCAGCTGCTAAAGGTATACCCCAGACAAGCAGTGCCTGGATTGGACCTCAGCTCTCATACAGCAGAGGGGCTAGACCATTAGAAGGAAAACTAAGTAATAGAAATAATTCATCATCAACAATCTCAGTGTCCACACAGAGACCCAATTGAAAAATCAGCAACTACTAATATGACAGGTGGATAAATCCATAAAGATGGAAAAAACAGTGCAGAAAGGAGGAAAACACCTAAAACCAAAACACCTCACCTCCTACAAAGGACCAAAACTCCTCACCAGCAAGGAACAAAGCTGGATGGAGAATGAGTGTGATGAAATAATGGAATCAGACTTCAGAAAGTGGATAATGAGAAACTTCATTGAGCTAAAAGAACATATTCTAAATCAGGGCAAAGAAACTAAGAACCTTGAAAACAGATCTGAAAAAAGATTCGAGGAATTGATAACAAGAATGGACAACTTAGAGAGGAGTATCAATGAAATGAAGTAGCTGAAAAACAAGACACAAGAACTTCACAAAGCATGCACAAGTTTCAACAGCCGAATTGACTACGCAGAAGAAAAAATATCAGAAGTTGAAGATCAACTCAATGAAATAAAATGAGAAACCAAGATTAAAGAAAAAAGCACAAAAAGGAATGAACAAAATCTCCAAAAAAATGTGGGATTATGTGAAGAGACCAAACTTACGTTTGATAGGGGTACCAGAATATGATGAAGAGAATGAATCCAACCTGGAAAACACTCTTCAGGATATTATCCAGGAAAATTTCCCCAACCTAGCAAAACAGGTCAATACTCAAGTCCAGAAAATACAGAGAACACCACAAAAATACTCCACAAGAAGAGCAACCCCAAGGCACATAATCGTCAGAATCACCAGGGTTGAAATAAAAGAGAAAATGCTAAGGGCCACCAGAGAGAAAGGTCAGGTCCCCCACAAAGGAAAGCCCATCAGACTCACAGCAGATCTCTTGGCAGAGACTCTACAAGCCAGAAGAGAGTGGGGGGCAATATTCAACATCCTTAAAGAAAAGAAATTTCAACCCAGAATTTTATATCCAGCCAAACTGAGCTTCATAAGTGAAGAAAAAATAAAATCCTTCATGAACAAGCAAGTACTCAGAGATTTTATCACCACTAGGCCTGCTTTACAAGAGCTCCTGAAAGAGGCACTACACATAGAAAGAAACAACCAGTACCAGCCATCCTAAAAGCATACCAAATGCTAAAGAGCATCAACAAAATGTAGAATCTACATGAACCAATGGGCAAAACAGCCAGCTAGCATCAAAATGGCAGTATCAAATTCACATAACAATATTAACCCTAAATGTAAATGGGATAAATGCACCAATCAAAAGACACAGACTGGCAAATTGAATAAAAAACCAAAACCCATCAATGTGCTGTATCCAGGAAACCCACATCACACGCAAGGATAAATAAAGGGATGGAGAAAGATTTACCAAGCAAATGGAGAGCAAAAAAAAAGCAGGAGTTGCAATTCTCCTCTGTGATAAAATAGATTTTAAAGCAACAAAGATCAAAAGGGACAAAGAAGGTCATGACATAATGGTAAAAAAATCGATACAACAAGAAGAGCAAATAATTCTAAATATATATGGACCCAATACAGCAGCACCCAGATATATAAGGCAAGTTCTTAATGACTTACAAAGAGACTTAGACTACCATACAATAATAGTGGGAGACTTCAACACTCCACTGTCAATATCAGACAGATCAACCAGACAGAAAATTAACAAGGATATCCAGGACTTGAACTCAGACCTGGAACAAGCAAACCTGATAGATATTTACAGAACTCTCCACCCCAAATCCACAGAATATACAATCTTCTCAGCACCACATCACCTCTATTTCAAAATTGACCACATAATTGGAAGTAAAGCACTCCTTAGCAAATGCAAAACAACTGAAATCATAACAAACAGTCTCTCAGACAATAGTGCAATTAAGTTGAAACTCAGAAATTAGAAAATAACTCAGAATCGCACAGCTTCATGGAAACTGAACAACTGGCTTTTGAATGTTGATTGGATAAACAATGAAATGAAGACAGAAATAAAGAAGTTCTTTGAAACCAATGAGAATAAAGACACAACGTACCAGAATCTCTAGAACACATTTAAAGCAGTCTGTAGAAGAAAATATATAGCACTAAGTGCCCAAATGAGAAGAGTGGAGAGATCCAAAATTGACACCCTATTATCAAAATTAAAAGAGTTAGAGAAGCAAGATCAAAAAGCTCAAAACCTAACTGAAGACAAGAAATAATAAAGATCAGAGCAGAACTGAAGAAGATAGAGACAAGAAAATCCCTTCAAAAAATCAATAAATCCAAGAGCTGGTTTCTTGAAAAGATTAACAAAATAGACAGACCACTAGCCAGACTGATAAAAAAGAAAAGAGAGAAAAACCAAATAGATACAATAAAAAATGATAATGGGGAAATCACCACAGATTACACAGAAATTCAAAACATCATCAGAGAATACTACAAACAAATCTATGCACATAAACTAGTAAACCAGGAAGAAATGGATAAATTCCTGGATACCTGTGTCCTCCCAAGCCTAAACAAGGAGGAAGCTGAAACTATGAATAGACCAATAACAAGGTCTGAAGTTGAGGCAGCAATTAAGAGCCTACTAAACCAAAAAAGCCCGGGTCCAGATGGGTTCACAGCAGAATTCTACCAGACACACAAAGAGGATCTGGTACCATTCCTTCTGAAACTATTCCAAATAATTCAAAAAGAGGGATCCCTTCCCAAATCATTTTATGAGAACAACATCATCCTGATACCAAAACCTGGCAGAGACTCAACAAGAAAAGAAATCTTCAGGCCAATATTCATAATGAACATAGATGCAAATATCTTCAGTAAAATACTGGCAAACTGATTGCAACAGCACATTAAAAAACTTATTCATCATGATCAAGTAGGATTCATCTTGGGGATGCAAGGCTGGTTCAACATATGCAAGTCTATAAATGTAATTCACCACATAAACAGAAGCAAAAACAAAAACTACATGATTATCTCAATTGAGGCAGAGAAGGCATTTGACAAAATTCAACAGCCCTTTATGCTAAAACCCTCAATAAACTTGGTATTGATTAAACATATCTCAATATAATAAAAGATCTTTACGACAAACCAACAGCCAATATCACACTTAATAGGCAAAAACTGGAAGCATTCCCTTTGAAATCCGGCACTAACAAGGATGCCCTCTCTCACCACTCCTATTCAACATACTACTGGAAGTTCTAGCCAGAGCAATCAGGCAAGAAAAAGAAATAAAGGGATTCAAATAGAAAAGATGGAAGCCAAATTGTCTCTATTTGCAGACGACATGATAGTATACCTAGAAGACCCCATCACCCTAGCCCAAGAACTCCTGAAACTAATAAGCAACTTCAGCAAAGTCTCACAATATAAAATCAATGTGCAAAAATCACAAGCATTCCTATACACCAATAACAGACTTAAAGAGAACCAAATCAAGAACAAACTGCCATTCACAATTGCTACAAAGAAAATAAAATACCTAGGAATACAACTCACAAGGAACATAAGAGACCTCTCTAAGAAAAACTACAAACCACTCCTCAATGAAATAAGAGAGGACACAAACAGATGGAGAAACATTCCATGTTCGTGGTTAGGAAGAATCAATATCGTGAAAATGGCTATACTGCCCAAAGTAATTTACACAATCAATGCTATCCCCATCTAACAACCATTGGATTTCTTCACAGAACTTGAAAAAACCATCATGGGCTTCATATGGAACCAAAAGAGAGCCCGCATAGCCAAGTCAATTCTAAGCGAAATGAACACAGCGGGAGGCATCACACTACCAGACTTCAAACTATACTAAAAGGCTACAGGAATCAAAACATCATGGTACTGGTACCAAAACAGAGATATAGACCAATGGAACAGAACAGAGGCATTAGAGGCAACACAACATATCTACAACCATGTAATCTTGGATAAACCAGACAAAACAAGCAATGGGGAAAGGATTCTCTGTTTAATAAATGGTGTTGGGAAAACTGGCTAGCTATTTGCAGAAGACGTGATAGTATACCTAGAAGACCCCATCACCCTAGCCCAAGAACTCCTGAAACTAATAAGCAACTTCAGCAAAGTCTCACAATATAAAATCAATGTGCAAAAATCACACACATTACTATACATCAATAACAGACTTAAAGAGAACCAAATCAAGAACAAACTGCCATTCACAATTGCTACAAAAAAAATAAAATACCTAGGAATACAACTCACAAGGAACATAAGAGACCTCTCTAAGAAAAACTACAAACCACTCCTCAATGAAATAAGAGAGGACACAAACAGATGGAGAAACATTCCATGTTCGTGGTTAGGAAGAATCAATATCGTGAAAATGGCTATACTGCCCAAAGTAATTTACACAATCAATGCTATCCCCATCTAACAACCATTGGATTTCTTCACAGAACTTGAAAAAACCATCATGGGCTTCATATGGAACCAAAAGAGAGCCCACATAGCCAAGTCAATTCTAAGCAAAATGAACACAGCGGGAGGCATCACACTACCAGACTTCAAACTATACTAAAAGGCTACAGGAATCAAAACAGCATGGTACTGGTACCAAAACAGAGATATAGACCAATGGAACAGAACAGAGGCATTAGAGGCAACACAACATATCTACAACCATGTAATCTTGGATAAACCAGACAAAAACAAGCAATGGGGAAAGGATTCTCTGTTTAATAAATGATGTTGGGAAAACTGGCTAGCCATGTGCAGAAAGCAGAAACTGGACCCCTTCCTGACACCTTACACTAAAATTAACTCCAGATGGATTAAACACTTTAACATAAGACCTGGCATCATAAGAACCCTAGAAGAAAATCTAGGCAAAACTATTCAGGGCATAGGAATAGGCAAGGACATCATGACCAAAACACCAAAAGCATTGGCAACAAAGGCCAAAATAGTCAAATGGGACCTAATAAATCTCCATAGCTTTTGCACAGCAAAGAAAGCAGTCACTAAAGTGAATCAGCAACCATCAGAATGAAAAAAAATTATTGTAGTTTACCCATCTGACAAAGGCCTGATATCCAGAATTTACAAAGAACTCAAACAGATGTACAGGAAAAAAACAAACAAGCCCATTTAAAAATGGGCAAAGTTTATTCACAGACACTTTACAAAAGAGGACATACTCATAAAAAATGCTCATCATCACTGGTCATTAGAGAGATGCAAATCAAAACCACATTGAGATGCCATCTCACACCAATTAGAATGGCGATCATTGAAAAATCTGGAGACAACAGATGCTGAAGATGATGTAGAGAAATAGGAACACTCTTACACTGTTGGTGAGAGTGTAAGTTAGTTCAACCATTGTGAAAGACAGTGTGGCAATTTCTCAAGGACCTGGAAATAGAAATTTCATTTGACCCAGCAATCCCATTACTGGGTATATATCCAAAGGACTATAAATCGTTCTACTATAAAAACACATGCATACGAATGTTCATTGCAGCACTGTTTACAATAGCAAAAACCTGGAACCAACTGAAATGCCCATTGATGATAGACTGGGCTGGGAAAATGTGGCACATATACACCATGGAATATTATGCAGCAATCAAAAATGGTGTGTTTTTGTCCTTTGTAAGGACATTGATGAATCTGGAGAACACCATTCTCAGCAAACTGACACAAGAACAGAAAAGAAAATACCGCATATTCTCACTCACAGGTGGTTGAGAAAAATGAGAACACATGGACACAGGGAGGGGGTATACTACACACTGGGGTCTATTGGAGGAATGGGGGAGGAATAGAGTGGGGGTGGGGAGAGATAGCCTGGGGATAAATGCCAAGTGTGGGTGAAGGGTAGGAAGGCAGCAAAACACACTGTCATGTGTGTACCTATGCAACTATCTTGCACGTTCTGCACATGTACCCCAAAACCTAAAATGCAATAAAAATTTAAAATTTAAAATTAAACAAAAAAAGATAAGTTATATTGTCAGATGGCCCAACTTATCCTTGTTTAAATGACCTGAAGTGTTTTGGTTTTCACTGCACTAGGATGAGATGCATAGAGATGTATAAGTGTCAGACTTAAGTAGAATTGCAGTTCAGGCTCGCCTGTCCACGCTAATGGAAAGATGCCATGTTGTACAGCAGTGGGGGTTTTTCACCTTTTGTTCTTTTTCAAGAAGAAAATCACACTTTTAAGTAAAGTTTTATGTGAAACCCCAATTTCTATAGTAATTAAGAATATGGAGTTGCCTAAATCAGAGAAAGGGCTGAGACCCACTCTCTCTTCTGCTTTGCCTTCTACTCGGCATCCTTGTCACCCCACTCCATGGCCCTTCAAGAACCTCTGTGGAATGCTAGTGCTCTGATGAATGAGATTGATAACCATTGGAGTACAAATAATTTTTCTGTTTTAAATCATTGATCATTTACTGAATTTTTTAAAACTACATTTCAAAATTGGGGTGTCAGCTATCTAGGGAAATCAAATCAGTTAAAATAGAAGTAGTCCCACATCCAAACTGGAATGTGGAATAAATAAAAACCTGCTCATCTTTACTACCCTAACAAAAAAGTAAGCATAAAAAGCAATAAAATTTCAAGTAAATCTAAAGCCAGATTGCATAGCCCATCCTCATACTTGCTGTGTGGACAGAAAGGAAACTAATATTTGATAAATATCTACTATCTGAAAAAGTAGTAGTAGTCCTTCTGCCATGTGTATTATACAGTATCTCTAATTTAAATCTCATGACAACCCTGGGAGGTGAAAATTATTCTTTTTTTAATTTTTATTGCATTATATGTTTTGGGGTACATGTGCAGAACGTGCAAAATCGTTGCATAGGTACACACATGGCAGTGTGTTTTGCTGCCTTCATCCCCTTCACCCACACTTGGCATTCATCCCCAGGCTATCCTCCCAGCCCCTTCTGCTGTCCCTCCCCCATTCCCCCCAACAGAACCCAGTGTGTAGTAGAACCCCTCTCTGTGTCCATGTGTTCTCATTTTACTCACCCAGATATTGGTGAGTATATGCGGTATTTCTTTTTCTGTTCTTGTGTCAGTTTGCTGAGAATGATGTTCTCGGATTCATCCATGTCCTTATAAAGGACACAAACTCATCATTTTTGATTGCTGCATAATATTCCATGGTGTATATGTGCCACATTTTCCTAGTCTAGTCTATCATCGTTGGGCATTTGGGTTGGTTCCAGTTCTTTGCTATTGTAAACAGTGCTGCAATGAACATTCGTGTGCATGTGTCCTTATAGTAGAACGATTTATAGTCCTTTGGATATATACCCAGTAATGGGATTGCTGGGTCAAATGCAATTTCTATTTCTAGGTCTTTTAGGAAGCGCCACACTGTATTCCACAATGGTTGAACTAATTTACACTCCCACCAACACTGTAAGAGTCTCCATATCCTCTGTTTCTGTTTCTCCATATCCTCTCCAGCATATGCTGTCTCTAGATTTTTAATGATCGCCATTCTAACTGACATGAGATGGTATCTCAATGTGGTTTTGATTTGCATCTCCCTAATGACCAGTGATTATGAGCATTTTTTCATGTTTGTTGGCCTCATGTATGTCTTCTTTTGTAAAGTGTCTGTTCATATCCTTTGCCCATTTTTGAATGGGCATGTTTGGTTTTTTCCTGTAAATCTGTTTGAGTTCTTTCTAAATTCTGGATATCAGCCTTTTGTCAGATGTGTAAACTGCAAAGATTTTTTCCCATTCTGATGGTTGCTGATTCACTCTAGTGACTGTTTCTTTTGCTGTGCAGTAGCTGTGGAGTTTGATTAGGTCCCATTTGTCTATTTTGGCTTTTGTTGCCAATGCTTTTGGTGTTTTGTTCATGAAGTTTTTGCCTACTCCTATGTCCTGAATGGTTTTGCCTAGATTTTCTTCTAGGGTTTTTATGGTGTCAGGTCTTATGTTTAAGTGTTTAATGCATCTGGAGTTAATTTTAGTGTAAGGTGTCAGGAAGGGGTCCAGTTTCTGCTTTCTGCACATGGTTAGCCAGTTTTCCAGCACCATTTATTAAACAGGAAATCATTTCCTCATTGCTTGTTTTTGTCTGTTTTATCAAAGATTATGTGGTTGTAGATATGTTGTGTTGACTCCGATGCCTCTGTTCTGTTCCATTTGTCTATATCTCTATTTTGGTACCAGTTCTATGCTGTTTTTATTACTGTAGTCTGGTAGGATAGTTAGAAGTCTGGTAGTGTGATGCCTCCCACTGTGTTCTTTTTGCTTAGAATTGACTTGGCTATGAGGGCTCTTTTTGGTTCCATATGAAGTTCATGGTGGTTTTTTCCAATTCTGTGAAGAAATTGCATGGTAGTTTGATGGGGATAGCATTGATTGTGTAAACTACTTTGGGCAGTATAGCCATTTTCACGATATTAATTCTTCCTAGCCACGAACATGGAATGTTTCTCCATCTGTTTGTGTCCTCTCTTATTTTGTTGAGCAGTGGTTTGTAGTTTTCCTTAAAGAGGTCCCTTAAGTTTCTTGTGAGTTGTATTCCTAGGTATTTTGTTTTCTTTGTAGCAATTGTGAATGGCAGTTTGTTCTTGATTTGGTTCTCTTTAAGTCTGTTATTAGTGTATAGGAATGCTTGTGATTTTTGCTATTGATTTTATATCCTGACACTTTGATGAAGTTGCTTATCAGTTTCAGAAGATTTTGTGCTGAGGTGATGGGGTTTTCTAGGTACACTATTATATCGTCTGCAAATAGAGACTATTTGGCTTCCACCTTTCCTATTTGAATACACTTTATTTCTTTTTCTTGCCTGATTGCTCAGGCTGGAACTTCCAGTACTATTTTGAATAGAAGTGGTGAGAGGGGGCATCCTTGACTATTGCCAGATTTCAAAGGGGATGCTTCCAGTTTTTGCCCATTAACTATGATATTGCTGTTGGTTTGTCATAGATAGCTTTTATTACTTTGAGATATGTTCCATCAATACCAAGTTTATTGAGGGTTTTTAGCATAAAGGGCTGTTGAATTTTGTCAAATGCCTTCTCTGTGTAAATTGAGATAATCATGTGGTTTTTGTTTTTGCTTCTGAATATGTGGTGAATTACATTTATAGACTTGTGTATGTTCAACAAGCCTTGCATCCCTGGGATGAATACTATTTGATCATGATTGATAGGTATTTTACTGAGCTGTTGCAATCAGTTTGCCAGTATTTTATTGAAGATTTTTGCATTTATGTTCATCATGGATATTAGCCTGAAGTTTTCTTTTTTGTTTAGTCTCTGCTGGGTTTTGGTATAGGATGATGTTGGTCTCATAAAATGATTTGGGAAGGGTTCCCTCTTTTGGAATTATTTGGAATAGTTTCAGAAGGAATGGTACCAGATCCTATTTGTGTGTCTGGTAGAATTTATCTGTGAACCCATCTGGATCTGGGCTTTTTTGTGTGTGGTAGGCTCTTAATTGCTGCCTCAACTTCAGACCTTGTTATTGGTCTATTTATAGTTTCAGCTTCCTCCTGGTTTAGGCTTGGGAGGACACAGGCATCCAGGAATTTATCCATTTCTTTCTGGTTTGCTTGTTTATGTGCATAGAGTTGTTCATAGTATTCTCTGATGATGGTTTGAATTTCTGTGGAATCTTTGGTGATTTCCCCATTATCGTTTTTTATTGCAACTATTTGGTTGTTCCCTATTTTCTTTTTATCAGTCTGGCTAGTGGTTTATCTATTTTGTTGATCTTTTCAAAAAAAAACAGCTGTTGGATTTATTGATTTTTTGAAGGGTTATTCTTGTCTTTATCTCCTTCAGTTCTTCTCTGATCTTAGTTATTTTTGTCTTTGGCTAGATTTTGAGCTTTTTTGATCTTGCTCCTCTAGCTCTTTCAATTTTGATAATGGGGTTTCAATTTTGAATCTCTCCATTTTTCTTATGTGAGCACTTATTGCTATAAATTTTTTTCTACAGACTGCTTTTAATGGGTCCCAGAGATTCTGGTACATTGTGTCTTCATTCTCGTTGGTTTCAAAGAACTTTTTTAATTCTGCCTTCATTTCATTGTTTATCCAATCAACATTCAAGAGCCAGTTGTTCAGTTTTCATGAAGCTGTGCTGTTCTGAGTTAGTTTCTGAATTCTGAGTTCCAACTTGTTTGCACTATGGTCTGAGAGACTGTTTGTTATGATTTCAGTTGTTTTGCATTTGCTGAATAGTGCTTTACTTCCAATTATGTAGTTAATTTTAGAGTAGGTGTTATGTGGTGTTGAGAAGAATGTATATTCTGTGGATTTGGGGTGGAGAGTTCTGTAAATGTCTATCAGGTTTGCTTGTTCCAGGTCTGAGTTCAAGTCCTGGATATCCTTGTTAATTTTTTGTCTAATTGATCTGTCTAATATTGAGAGTGGAGTGTTAAAGTCTCCCACTATTATTGTGTGGGAGTCTAAGAATCTTTGTAAGTCATTAAGAACTTGCCTTATATATCTGGGTGCTCCTGCATTGGGTCCATATATATTTAAAATCGTTAGCTCCTCTTGTTGTATCGATCCTTTTACCATTATGTAATGAACTTCTTTGTCCTTTTGATCTTTGTTGCTTTAAAGTCTATTTTATCAGAGATGAGAATTGCAACTCCTTCTTTTTTTTGCTCTCCATTTGCTTGGTAAATCTTTCTCCATCCATTTATTTTGAGCCTTTGTGTATCTTTGCATGTGAGGTGGGTTAACTGGATACAGCACACTGATGGGTTTTGGTTTTTTATCCAATTTGCCAGTCTGTGTCTTTTGATTGGTGCATTTAGCCCATTTACATTTAGGGTTAATATTGTTATGTGTGAATTTGATACTGCCATTTTGATGCTAGCTGGCTGTTTTGCCCATTGGTTCATGTAGATTCTTCATTTTGTTGATGGTCTTTAGCATTTGGTATGCTTTTAGGATGGCTGGTACTGGTCCATGTTTCTTTCTATGTGTAGTGCCTCTTTCAGGAGCTCCTGCAAAGCAGGCCTAGTGGTGACAAAATCTCTGAGTACTTGCTCATT
Organism: Saguinus midas; assembly: GCA_021498475.1. Classification (NCBI taxonomy): domain Eukaryota; kingdom Metazoa; phylum Chordata; class Mammalia; order Primates; family Cebidae; genus Saguinus; species Saguinus midas. The sequence continues at coordinate 138,282,113 of CM038398.1, read as the reverse complement.
CATGAAGAATTTTATTTTTTCTTCACTTATGAAGCTCAGTTTGGCTGAATATTAAATTCTGGGTTGAAAGTTCTTTTCTTTAAGGATGTTGAATATTGGCCCCCACTCTCTTCTGGCTTGTAGAGTCTCTGCCGAGAGATCTGCTGTGAGTCTGATGGGCTTCCCTTTGTGGGTGACCCGACCTTTCTCTCTGGCTTCCCTTAGTATTTTCTCCTTCATTTCAACCCTGGTGAATGTGATGATTATGTGCCTTGGGGTTGCTTTTCTTACGAAGTATCTTTGTGGGGTTCTCTGTATTTCCTGGAGTCGAGTATTGACATGTTTTGCTAGATTGGGGAAATTTTCCTGGAGAATATTCTGAAGAGTATTTTCCAGCTTGGATTGATTCTCTTCATCACATTCTGGTATATCTATCAAACATAGGTTGGGTCTCTTCACATAGTTCCACATTTCTTGGAGATTTTATTTATTCCTTTTTGCGCTTTTTTCTTTAATCTTGGTTTCTCATTTTATTTCATTGAGTTGATCTTCAACTTCTGATATTTTTCTTCTGCTTGGTCAACTTGGCTGTTGAAGCTTGTGCATGCTTCACAAAGCTCTCATGTTGTGTTTTTCAGCTCCTTCAATTCATTCATATTCCTCTCTAAGTTGTCCATTCTTGTTATCAATTCCTCAAATCTTTTTTCAAATCTTTTTTTCTGAGGTTCTTAGTTTATTTGCATTGATTTAGAACATGTTCTTTTAGCTCACTGAAGTTTCTCATTATCCACTTTCTGAAATCTGATTTTGTCATTTTGTCACACTCATTCTCCGACCTGCTTTGTTCTTTTCCTGGTGAGGAGTTTCAGTTTTTTGTAGGAGGTGAGGTGTTTTGGTTTCTGGTGTTTTCCTCCTTTTTGCGCTTTTTTTTTTTTATCTTTATGGATTTATCCACCTGTCGTCTTAGTAGTTGCTGATTTTTCAATTCGGTCTCCGTGTGGATGCCCAGATTGCTGATGATGAAGTATTTCTGTTACTTAGTTTTTCTTCTAATGATCTAGCTCCTTTGCTTTATGGGTACTGAGGTCCACTCCAGGCCCTGCTTTTCTGGGGTACACCTGTAGCAGCTGTGGAACAGTGAAGGATGCTACCAGTTTCTTCTTCTGCTATCTTTGTTCCAGAATGATGCCTGCCAAATGTCAGTCTGATTAGTTCTTTTTTAGGGTGACTCTTTGGATATACAGCGTCTCCCTTGTGGAGACGGTCTGTGCTTTATAGGAGCTACAGTCCTGAGCTGTGAGCTCTGTTGTTCATTCAGGGTTGTTGGGAGGATGTGTTTATGTCTGCTGCAACAGAAATCATAACCCCCCTTTTATTTTCCTCTTAGATGCTCTGTCTCAGGGAGTTGGAGCTTTTTTTATGAGTATCTGTTGCACTGTCCTGCCCTGGTAGGAGGCAGTCTATTCACTATTTGCCTGCAGGCACTCCACCTTGCTAGCATGGGTCCACCCTGCTTTGGTGGGGCTCCATTCTGCTGTGGAGCACTCCACCCTGCTGGCAGTCTCTCTGTTATGGCAGGCTGCCTTGGCAATGGCAGGCTGCATCAGCTCTGGGTGGTACTTCAGTAGAAGTGGATTGCATTTGTAGTGGAAAATGCCCTCCCCACCGGGCTGCACCATCCTAGATGGCAGCAGCAAAACTCTCAGCCCCTAGCACCTCCAATCACTGCCCTTCTTGTCCCCATGAGGGTGGGACCAGCCAAGCCCAATCACCCAGCTCCCTGCCTCACAGTTTGTCCTCTCTCTCTCTTTTATCTCCCCAAGCTGAACGGTTGACTGTCTCACTTGTACCCCAGTAGCCTGCAGATAGGGCACTGGAATCCATGTGATCTCCCATGCCACTGCCCACTGCACTGGCTCAGATCACGTTTTCCAGGAATCTCCTGGTCTGGCTCATTGTCCAAGTCCCATTGAATCAGATGGACATGCCAATCTTCCCTTCCAAATCTCAGATTTCCAGCTTAACAGGGCACCCATACCAGTGAGTTTCTCACCATGTCCCACTGCACTATGGCACCGGCCAAACCAGCCATGTGAGCCGGCTGCACTAGCGTCCCATGTCTCTCCCACAACTGGGACTTTCAATGCTCTGTGGGCAAAAATGGTCCATCTGAGAATGCGGCTAGGACTCACCCTCTGTGCCTTCACTGAGAGCTGCAATACTGAGTCACCTCTACGATGCCATCTTGTACATGTGAAAATTATTCTTATTTTACAAATAATAAAATGTGGCTGGTGGAGATAAAGAAACTTACCTGAGATCACACAGCTAGGATCTGGGCTCTGAACCCTAATCTGGCTGGCTCAATTGCTCATACCCTTTCCCCAGTGCTCCACTATATATCCAGAAATAGAGTGAAGGGAAGCAAGGATATTGTGAAAAATAAACACAAGATTGTCCTGAAAAATATCTATAGAGATGTCCTTGACCACAAACACAGTATTTTTCACTTACTATTTATATACCACTGTCTGTGACTCTTCCTTTTATATGCAATATAATTGATATATTCTTCCTTCCTCACCCCTCTTCTATTATGTTTCTCTCTTTCGTCTTTCCATTCTCTCTCTACTTCCACCTTCACTGTTGCACAATCTTAAGGGATATGGGTCCTCCTCTCATCTAGACAAGGTTTTTGTTGGCTGTAATAAATGAAAACTCAGTTAAGATACTAACATGAGAAGGTCTTTAAAAGAATATAGAGATACCTCACAGAATGCAGGAGCGAGATATAACTGCCATGCCAGGAACTGAGGTGACTTTTCCACCTCTTTGTGAGTGCATCATTTTTCTAATGTCTACTTCTCTCTCATGGCTTCTCTCTTCACATATGCTCTTACTCCCTCTCATACCTCTCTGCTCCTTTTAATTGTCTCCCTTTGCTTACAAATCCTTAGCATTGCTCAATATGGATGGCCTGGCTCTAACTCTGCATGGGCTTTCAGATCCAGTTCCTGTAACTTTCTTTAGTTTTTGTTTGTCTGTTTGTTTGTTTTTATGTTTTTGAGACAGGGTCTTGCTCTGTCACCCAAGCTAGAATGCAGTGGCATGATGTCAGCTCACTGCAACCTCCACCTCCTGGGTTCAAGTGATTATCCTGCCTTGGCCTCCTGAGTAGCTGGGACTACAGGCACACACCACCAAGCCCAGCTAATTTTTGTATTTTCAGTAGAGATGGGGTTTCACCATGCTGGTCAGGCTGGTATTGAACTCCTGACCTCGTGAATTACCCACCTCAGCCTCCCAAAGTGCTAGGATTACAGTTGTGAGCCATCATGCCTGGCCCGTATCTCTAGGTTTAATTTCCTGTGGGTGTAAGGTGTACTCTCCTTCCTTACCCCAATTACTCTACAGAAGAAGGGAAGGAGGGAAGCCCGTGGGTAGAAGGACTTTCTTCTACAAAGAAAGTCAGATTGTTCCATTCAGGGCTTGTGATGGGAGAAGTGTTTAGCTGAGCCAGATTTGGACATCCCAGAGTGTGGCAGAGGGCTCAGAAACCTTTGTAGGAAATGAAGTAGAACAAATATTACTTGGGTAATTACTTTTACAACAACATTTAAAAATGTATTTGATAAACAATATTTTACATATTTTTTGGATACATGGGATATTTTGTTATATGCATAGAATGTGTAATCCACAAGTCCGGATACTTAGAATATCCATAACTTCAAGCATTTGTCATTTCTTCTATGTGTTAGGAACCCTTCAAGACCTCTCTCCTGGCTATTTTAAAATATATAATATGTTGTTGGTAGCTATAGTCATACTACTCTTCTATCAAACATTAGAAATTATTCCTTCAGTCTAACTGTATTTTGCACCCATTAAGCAACTTCTTTTTATTCCCCCACCCATCCACCCATACCTTCTTCCCAGCCTCTGGTAACCATCATTATTTTCTGTGCCTCCATGAAATCAACTATTTTAGCTCCCACATATGAGTAAGAACATGTGAAATTTGCCTTTTTGTGTCTGGCTTATCTTACTTAGCATAATGACCTTCACTTCCATCCATGTTGCTGCAAATGACATTTTATTCATTTTTATGGCTGAATAGTATTTAATTAAAGTAACTTTTTGGATTAGAATGGACAACATAAAAAGCCTTTACCATGTGGCACAGTCACATTAGACATGGGTCAGAAACAGGAGTGTAGTTCATCTTGCCTAAAATTGTCTTACATGTATAAATGGTAGAAATCAGGTTTCTAAAAGTAAGATGTGCTGGGTGCTTTGTTTCTAATAAATTCATCCATGCTCAAGAGAGAAGTATCTATGATGCTGCTGTAGTTTAATGCCCAGTAATATATTATAAATGTATTTTTAAAATCACTTCAAAGATAATTATCAAATGATAGTGCAGTCTTTGATTACTCCTTGAATACTCTCTCTCTACTTTTCTCTCTCTCATTCTCTCTCTCTCTCTCTCTCTGTGTGTGTGTGTGTGTGTGTGTGTGTATGTGTCTGTGTTGAAGACAGCTAATTGCAGTGTGAACCTAAAGTAATGCTTTTATTATAGGCTAAAGATGTTATATCAAACTTTGTCTCCGGGAGTTGTAATTTGAGTAGATTTTAAGGGTTATAATATGTAAGAACTTGGCTGAAATTATTCCAATATGAATTATTCTAGTCTTGATGTATCATGTTGTGATATAGCAGCTCTCAATTGTATAAAAAGTCTAAAAAGGAGATTTTGGGCTGTGATGATGGGTTCTTCTAAATATACAATCATGTCATCTGCAAATAGAGACAATTTGATTTCCTCTTTTTCTAATTGAATACCCTTTATTTACTTTTCTTGCCTGATTGCCCTGGCCAGAACTTCCAATACTATATTGAATAGGAGTGGTGAGAGAGGCCATCCTTGTCTTGTGCCAATTTTCAAATGGAATCTATCAGTTTTTGCCCATTCACTATAATGTTAGCTGTTGGTTTGTCAAATAGCTTTTATTATTTTGAGATACATTCCATTAATACTTAATTTATTGAGAATTTTTAGCATAAAGCACTGTAAGATTTTGTTAAAGGCCTTCTCTGCATCTATTGAGATAATTATGTAATTTTTGGCTTTGGTTCTGTTTATGAGATCGATTATGTTTATAGATTTGCATATGTTGTACCAGCCTTGCATCCCAGGAATGAAGCCAACTTGATTGTAATAGATAAGCTTTTTGATGCACTGTTGGATTCAGTTTGCTAGCATTTTGTTGAGAATTTTTTCATCAATATTCATCAAGAATATAAAATATTCTATTATAAAGACACATGCACACATATGTTTATTGCAGCCCTGTTTGCAATAGCAAAGACTTGGGACCAACCCAAATGCCCATCAGTGATAGACTGGATAAGGAAAATGTGACACATATATACCATGGAATACTATGCAGCCACAAAAAGATGAGTTCATGTCCTTTGGATGAAGGACATGGATGAAGCTGGAAACCATCATTCTCAGCAGACTGACAGAGGAACATAAAACCAAACACTATATGTTCTCACTCTAAGTGGGTGTTGAACAATGAGGACATGGTGGTGGGGGGAACATCACACACTGGGGCCTGTTGGGGAGTGAGAGGGATAGGGGAGAAATAGCAAAGTGTGAAAGCTTTGGGGAGGGATAACGTAGGAGAAATACCTAATGTAGATGACAAAGGGATAGATGCAGCAAACCACCAAGGCACATGTATACCTATGTAACAAACCTGCATGTTCTGCATATGTACCCCCAAACGTAAAGTATAATAGTAATAATAAAGCCTAAAAAGGTTTCTTTGGGACACCACAGCCATCTCCTATTCTGAACGTTTAACTAAGGAAGTAAAAAATGAAGTTCATAATCACCATGTTTCCAAACTTGTCAACCTATTATTTTCAGGTTGAAGAGTTGTTCATGGAAATCCTTTGCTTCTAGACACCACCCCTTGCCTTCTGTACAATTATCATCAGGTTTGGTGGCAGATTAGGGAGGGCTAGCCCCCATTTGTGGTTGCTCAAGTTTTTCTACTTTAGGGTCTTTTATCTTATGATTCCCCTATGCTTCATGGATGATAATTTCTTTCTGTGATGAGGCCCTCCCTGACCATCCTTTCTACAGCAGACCTCCTCATCCCCCCTTCTCTTACTCTATACTCTGTTTTTTGTGTAAAGTTTAGTTGTCACAATCTTCAAATATTTTTTTATATTTTGTTTTACTGAATGTATTCCCATCACATTGTAAGCTCTGAGCAGGCAAGGACCATGTCTATGTTAATCACCATTGGTATTCCCAATGCTTTATACAATGCTCACCAAATAAAATGGGTCCAATAAGAATTTGAGGTATGGGTGAATGAAGAAAACAGTAGTATAACACTCTCATCCATGATAACAAGCAGCCACATAAGTCATTTCACTTTGGAAAGTGAACCTTTTGGCACAATGGCTGTGTCTCTCATGTGCACATGGTTAGTATATTGGTCATCCATGGAGAAAGGGATCAGGGATTCAGATGCATCATATTATATTAGAATTCCCCACATCTAAGGTTTAAAATGAATAATCATCAATATTTAATATACTTAATAGAAAAGTGCCCTTATTATAAGTGTACAGACTATTTTTATACACTGAGCATTCACATGTAGCCAACACCTTGATCAAGAAAATGAATATTCTCAATACCCTGGAAGCATCTCTCATGCCTGTTTCCAGTCACTATTCCTTCAAGATTAACCATTATTCTGTCTTCTAACAGCATACATTAGTTTTGCCCATTTTTACTTTATATAAATGGAAGTATACTGTTTCTGTTCTTTCAACATTTTGTTTGTGAGATCCATCCATCAGCCATATTGTGGCATGCCCCATGCTTAATGTTTTTAAACAAGTGAAAATGAATCTCAAGACACAATGAGGGGCCAATGCAGTGAGGAAAGGAGGCTAGTCTTATAGAGTGACAATTGGAGATTTATGTGCCTTCTATTTTACTTTGCCTTCTTTGCTTCCTCTAGCGTTGCTTTCCAAATCCTAAACATTCAGCTTACAAATATCTGCCTTGGGAAAAATAATTACTGATCCACTGAAAAATCTATCTCACTACTGTGAAAACAAAAAAAATCTTCTGAGCCGGTGCTGTCTCCCTTAGGTGTGTCAATAGTGCCACTTCTTTATAATAGGGGCAGCATTTAATTATTGATTCTTAATGCATATATCCTGGAGGTGTTTATTAAACCGAGTTTAGGGACAATGTTCTTTCCCTCACTGTGCATGAGTTTATGAGAAGACCTACAGGGGAGAGATGGGGTGATGAAAAAGCTGATTAAGTTTCTGGACTTCACACAGAAACAGATAAAAACAGGATAGTATGCATGACTTAAAATTGGCAAGGACAGGCCTTCAGCATAAGGAAATCTCTTTGAGTTATTAATCATGAGTTATATATTTTGTGAAAGTGAAAGGGAGAAGCTTTAATTAAACACATCTTAATAACCTTCCTTTAGAAAATTCCTTTTTAAAAATAAATATGGCCTCAAGTATTTGATGGAAGGTGTGGAGTAACCCTTCTAGAGTCCTAGATAATGAAGAAGCTCCCCCTGGCAAAGAAGGTTGACAAGCACTTGCACAAATGACTGAAAAAGGCTGGGGAATCACTGGCCATCTGTTTAGCATGGTTCTCATGCAAGTGTGCCTGGAGCCACGGGGCTAGAAGACATGATCTCAGAAGAAAAAGGTCTTTTGGTTTTTATTTAATGATTATCAGGTTTCTTTAAGTCTAAAAAATGCCTTAAAACTTAAGTAATAGAATAAAATGTTCTTTTGGCTCATTCAGTATGTCAATCTCCCTCTCAAGCCATTTTCAGACTTTATGCCAGAGACCACCTGGAGGCAAAAGACACCATTTATTTCATTCCTTCCAATACTAGTACCACACATTTAAAAAAAAACAAAAATGTATTGTGTTATTGCTTGGGTGAAGAGCTATCATTTACTGGGCTTCAGTTTAAAATGTTTTTATTGCTCTTTAAAGTGGTAAAAATGACACTTTTAAAACCCACAATTTTGTGTGACCTGCATATTGAACCAGCCCAGACACCATTTGAAAGGTCTTTGCAGGCCTCTATGGCTCATACCCAATAATAATCAATATCACTTAGACTACTTATTGGGTACATACTAGGAGCCAGGAACTGGTAGGCACTTTATATATGTTATCTTATTTAATTCTCCCAATGATCTGGCAAGGCAGGCACAACCATCACTCGACTAATAAATGAGAAAAATGAGTCCTTGGCCCAGTCAGATTAATAGCTCTCAGCCACATTGCTCATTTGTTTAAGCACTGAATTATAAACTCAGGTCTGTCTGACTTCAAGGCTCACATTCCTTCCCTAAACCCTATTTTCTTAATACTCAGGGAAGCCTGTCTACATTCATTTATTGATATCTGTAGAGAAATGGTTCCAGGACCCCATGATCACCAAAATTTGAGGATGCTCAAGTCCCTTTCACATCCACATATAACCAATGCACATTGTCCTGCATACTTTAAATCATCCCTCGATTACTTATAATACTAAATACAGTGTAAATAGTTGTTATACTGTATTGTTTTTTCTAGTCTTTTATTGTTCAATTCTTAGTTTTTGATTTCAAATAATTTCAGTCTATGGTTGGTTGAATCTGCTGATATGGAACCCATGGATGTAGAGGGCTGACTGTATTTCAAATGAGACTCTGAAGCAAACACAACTTCTGATTTGGATTTCTATGTTCCTCTGGTTTGTTTTCTGGTCACTTTTAACCTAGTAATAATTAGTACTATGTTTGAACCTTGCCTTTACCACTTGCCATCTTTGTGACCTGCAGCATGTTACTTAACCTCTTCAAGGCTCAGGTTCTTATTTCATGAAGTAGTTCAAATAATAGGATTAACTTCATAAAGGTGTTTTAAGAATTAAAGGAGATGATGCAAGTGAAATTATATATCAAAATAATAAAGAGTACCTAGTAGATGTGCAAGACTAATAATAACAATGATACTAGGGTTGGTGTTTGAACTTAGAGAACCTTGGCAGTCTCTCTTCTTCTGGTCTATAATTAACTCAGTTGCTCTCTTAGAAGCCTATTCTGTTCCATCAGGACCAGAAAATGTTTCTTTTCCAGAGTTTAACAATTGAACCTGAGCTGTCATTCCAAAATAAATCTTGATTCTCATACTTGGAATTTTAGTAGGCTGTTTTCTCATCCTTAAGGTTCAATGAATAACCATAATAATAAAACTTGAATCTGATGAGACAGCATTTAAAAATAATAATAAATTAAAACTAACTGCAATCAAACATATATCCAAACATCTTAAACCTTTAAAATGGTGTAAAGGTAGAACTCATGCCTATTTACCTAACCTTATGATTGCCATATATTCCAAACCAATAATTAGGACACATGGTCCAACAAAGAACTTGTTTTCAGATTTGCATTCTGATTTATAGAAAAAGATACATGGAACCATAACAATTAAATTACATTTAATTGTACATTTTATGAATCATCTTTATTGAGAAGAATATGGGACTTTATAAAGTTGAACTCTCCTAAAGATCAGAGACATGTGCTACTCTACACTGTTGTTTTGAATAAAAGCATATTAGTAATCCTTTGAATATTCTTGAAAAGTACCAAAATAGAAGCTTATTAACATTCAATCCAATGAAAATAACTTTATTCAAATCAAAAAGAATTTTCTTTTGTTTTTGTTGTATAACTTCACTTATAGAATACCCCTTGATGCAATGCAAAGCTTATAGAAACACATGTTTTATGTAATTTTTAGTGTCGGTAAAAGTGATACATATTCAGAGGAAGAAAAGATAATTAGCCCCAGGGTTTGATAGACATCATTTAGGAGTCATCCTGATTCATCTAAAATCCTACACATAACCAATTACCATTGTAATGAGAACTTTAATTTTTAAACTTCCTATCCAATTTCTTTCAATCACTGCTGTAAAACATTTGAAAGCCAGTAATACAGAAGATGCTTTATAGGCCTGTGTTAAAAGTGGTCACATCTCCAGGGAGCTAAAATCACAGATCACACAAGTAGTGATCTTCTTTTTATTGTGGACATTATATAACTTTAGCTTTGAGAAAAGATGTGTTAAGGATGAAACCCAGCAACTTTTAGTGATTAAAAAAAAACATTTTGCAACCATTGCTCATTGAATACACAACTAAGGCCATTTTTTCTCTTGATCTTTTGAAAGAAATTGCACTATCTTAAATGAATCCACATAAAGGAAATTGAAGGCAGTGGGCATTAATACGATTCTTCTTTGGATACAGTAGGTCTCTGGGTGGTTTTTGCTGTTTAAGGTGTTCTTTGCTTCTCCTCTCCCATCCACTTTTCTCTTATACTTATTCTTAAAGTGATCACCTTGTTTGTTTAGGGTGATTCATTTATACTAGTAGTGAAAAGGCATTTTCATCCACTACCATGAGGTAGTATTAATCTGCTGGGCCTTTATAAATTTCACTGTGAAGGGACTTAATTTGTTTTCATTATGAGAACTTTTGAGCACATTCAGTTATCATAATCAAAAAGCACTTAACTTAATGTGTGCTATGCCAAGAGAATTACAGAGACACATTTTCTTCCCTCTGAGTGTTCAAGTTTAAGAGTGATTACCAGGTTGTGTGGGTGGATGGAATGATGCATGACCATGAAAAACACACTTGGTGTTAAAGGTATCAGGCCACACCAGAAGACCTATGTCAGAATTGGTAGTTTCAGGGAAACTAGTGGTTGATGTGAGAGCTCCAGCTATGCTGGAGGCACAAACAGAAGCCCATTTGGTATACATAGACCAGAGAACTGCATCCAGAGGATTAGGCACAGCAAGATGGTATAAGAGTGAAGTCCAAACATACAAGCAACTTGGTCAGGATTCATTTCAGGCAAGAAAAAACAGGAATAGAGTTTTAGCCCAAATTCCAAACAGGTAACCATGTCCTCCTAATTACACAGCCCTGGTGAAAATCTATATTCCTTCCTTTGCCCCTTATTTTGAACAGCCTTTCTCTTGTATTTGGATCAGAAGTACTGGTTTGAGCTGCTTCCTCAGGTGAGGCAGACTGCTGCAGAATATGTGTATTATAACATCCACTGAGATCCTAGCATGGGCTCTTTTAATCTTATCTTTGAGACAACATTAATATGAACAAAACACTTATTTGAAGGTCAAATGATATCTAGTGTCTGGGAGTTGGTTGAAGCATTCTGGACCTTTTCTTAGAACTCCCTCTTTCTTGGCAATGAAATACAAAAAACAGGTTGACTTTCACCAAAGCAGCTTTTAACATTTACAATAGGGGAAACCAATTGATATCTAAATGGAAGGTTTTTCCAATTTTTTCATCCCTGAGGGCAATAGGCTTTTCAGAAATGTATCTTGGATTGTGGTAAACTCCAATGATCTGTGAATCTGTTCACTGGTAAGTATGAAATCAGCCCCCATTTTTAAAAAATAATTTTCAGTTTTAATTTATTTACATATTTTTTTTCTGGAGCAAAGGCAATTACTCTCTTAGTTACAGGACTTCATCTGGATCTCTAGCTTGGTGACATTAGCCAATATACAGGTCTCAATTGGGACAAAGATACTGTTTCTACATAGTGTCACCACTAACCCAATAAACAGATACTACTACTCTTTGAGAATAAAGGCAAACATAAACCTTGGAGTGAGGGAGAGGGGAGGTGACAAGGACTTTAAGGGATGCTTTAAAAGCTGTTAATTTCTCTTGATGCCATTATTCCTTTGTGTATTCTTAAAGGATCATCTTGATGTTGGAGTAATTATCCAGAGAGTATTATTTGTAACCTTGGTGGTAGGGATGGGGAGATTGTTCTAAGCAAACTCTGAGATAGTCAGTTCAGGAAGAAAGTTAGGACTACACCTTGAGTTTGACAAAAATAAGTTATTGGTGATACTTGAAGAATTACCAGTGCCCTACATTCCTAAGAAAGGAGTGAGAAATGGGAGAGAAAGGCACTTATCAGTTTTGTATATTTTACCTTCCTAATAAAGTTATGAGTGCGTATACATTGTCATCTTCATTCTATAGTTTAGTAAACCAGAGCTCAGGGAAGCTAAATAGCTTGTTTAAACACTGTGGTTAAGAATTAGGCCCTAAAGGCAGAGTCGGGTTAGCCTGAATTCTGGCTTCCCATAATTTCTAGCCGTATGACTTTTGGACAACTACTTAAACTTCCTGTGCCTGGTTTCCCCATTGATAACATAGGGACAATAATAGTGCCTACAACAAATTATAGGAATTTTGTGGCTATTTAATGAGATAATATGTATAAGTCCCTTAGCAGTGTTTCAGACACAAACTACTCAAAACAGGGTGTCTGCTTTGTAGTTATCATCATCATCACCAACATTATCAGCATTATCCTTAACCCTCTATCCAGGTGTCTCAGACACCAAAGCTCATGATGCTTTCACAACGTTATAGTGCCTCCTAGTGGTAGCAAGTAAGAGTAGTGGAGCCAGAGAAATTCAATGTGCTCAAGTAAAGATGAAAAGATAAGGCTGTGAGAAAAATAAGGAAAGGTGAAATTTTAAAGGAAGACAAAAGAAGCTTTACACTAACAGGTATGATCACTAGAAGCTCACTTGTAAGCCACTGTCTCAGATGCCATACTCAGTGTATCCTGCACTGAACAATCCTTTCTCTCTGAACCCCTGAGGTTACTAGATTGTGGAGAATAGAACCCCATGTGACTACTCAATGAGACTCCTGGAGAGGCTTTCATTAAGCTTTGTTTGAGAAAGCCACTATGTAGAGCTCATTTAATAGATCTGAACCCTAACTCAGAGATGGTTTCAAACTAGTTCTAAAGCCATGCACATGCGATGAAACACATTTAACTATGAGATACAAGGAATCATAGATCATTAAAACATTAACCAAATTTATCAAATATTCAAATCACCTCACTTTCAAATGAGTCATGATCCATGGACTTCTTGTGTTCTAAATATTGATCAAATCATGCAAACATTATGTGAAACTGTAATGTTGGGCCACTTTAATGCAGTTTTACCTCATTTGCATGAACTTTGATATTTCTTAGGCTTATTTCATACAATAGGACCCAACAAAGTTCTCAACTATATGTAGCTCTTCAAAGAGTAATGACTGTAACATGTCTAGATGTACAGGAAAGCTAACTTATTTTAAGCCAGATTGAGCTAAGTTAGCCTGATGAATTCATCTTCCCTGAAATTGTTGGCTTGACCTTCATTTCAATCTAAGAATGACAGAAAATAGGACCATTTTTATTCGTTTCTCTAGTTATCAATCACCATTTCTATGGATTCATTGTTAGTCCCTACTACATTCTCAAAGGCAATCAGCCAGATGCCTGCCACCAGAGAAATCCCTGGTTTCAAGCTTGAGTCATCTTCATAAGGAGTGAAGTTCAACATACAAAACTACTGAACAGCAGTTGATGAGGATTTAATCCTCTTTGGACAGGTGGCATTTTTAAGTTCTGGGTAGAAAATTCTCAGATTTTGAGACCTGGAATTTTGACCTGGTAAAGAAGCTGACACCTTAAACAAAGCAGTGTTCTCTTTATTCACTAGGTGGCAGAAGCTCCTTAATATATATGTGAGGGGGTGGCTATGACACATGTTTAGACTAGTGCATCAGTAAGTCTGTCTTTTAGAGAAAGATACATGGAAATGTGAGCCATGAAATATTAGAGCACAGCCTATGAGAAAAGAAATCCTCTGTGTTAAGCACAGAGCTTAGGATTTAGAAGTAGTAGAGCAAGGTGATTGTTCCTTTAAATAATAACATTTTGAAGAAATTTCAGTAGTAGGTTTGTCAAAAGGAAGTAAATTAATAAAATACTTTTTTTCTATGTGTTTTGCTGTTTGAAAATTTACTTCCTTCAGGTCTCTGCTGAAATGTCATTTTATCAGCAGGGTTTTACCACCTCTAGTACTCCCTTACCCTCTGATGTTGCTTTGTTTTACTCCACAGTACCCATTACATTCTGAAATGCTTTATATTTTACCTGCTTATTTATTTACTGAGTGTCTCCCCATCCCCTCTGGAATAAAGTCTCCAAGGGAACTAGGACTGTGTTTTGTTTATTATTGAATTCCCAACACATAGACTGGCAGATAATGGATGCTCAGTATATATTTAAGTGAATGAATGGAAGAAATACCAAAAGCAAATTATTTTTCAAAGATAAATTTAAATTCAACTTTTAGGTCAACTTGTATATAAAGTTATGCTGACTTGTATAAAGTTAAGCTGACTTAAAGGTTGAATTTAAAATTATCTTTGAAAAATAATTTTGGGGGGACTTCCAAGATGGTGTCATAGAGGAGACTCTGGATTGCAGCTCTCAGTGAAGGCACAGAGAGTGAGTCCTAGCCGCATTCTTGGACAGATCTTTTTTGCCACAGAACGTTGAAAGTCCCAGGTGTGGAGAGACATGGGACACTAGCACAGCCAGCTCACATGGCCACTTCAGCTGGTTCCACAGTGCAGTGGCACTGGGCACAAAACTCACTGGTCTGAGTGCCCTGTTAAACAGGCAATCTGAGATTTGGAAGGGCAGATTGTCATGTCCATCTGATTGAATGGGACTTGGACAATAAGCCAGACCAGAAGATTCCTGGAATATGTGATCTGAGCCAGTGCAGTGGGCAGAGGCATGGGAGATCGCATGGATCCCAGTTCCCTATCAGCAGGCTACTGGGGCGCCAGTGAGAGAGTCAACCATTCAGCTTGGAGAGAGGGAGAGAGAGAGAGAGGATGAACTCTGAGGCAGGGAGCTGGGTGATCGGGTTCAGCGGGTCCCACCCCAATGGGGACAAGCAGGACAGTGATTGGAGACACTAGGGGCTGAGAGTTTTGCTGCTCACATCTAGGATGGTGCAGCCCAGTGTGGGAGAGATGTCTGCCACTACTGATGCAATCCCCCACTACTGAAGTACCACCCAGGGCTGACACAGCCTGCAGTTGCCAGGCAACATACCATAACAGAGAGACTCCACCAGCAGGGTGGAGCAAGCCACAGCAGGGCAGAGCAAGCCACAGCAGAATGGAGCCCTGCAGCAAAAGGGCAGACCCATGCTAGCAGGGCAGAGCCCTGGCAGGAAAATAGTGAATAGACTGCCTCCTAGCTGGGCAGGACAGTGCAACAGATACTCATATAGAAAGCCCCAACTCCCTGAGACAGAGCATCTAAGGGGAAATAAAAGGGGGGGTTATGATTTCTGTTGCAGCAGACATAAACACATCATCCCAACAATGCTGAATGAACAATGGAGTTCACAGCTCAGCACTGGAGCTCCTATAAAGCACAGACCGTCTCCTCAAGCAGCTCCATGACCACTGTATATCCAAAGAGTCATCATCCCCAAAAAAAACTAATCAGACTGAAATTTGGAGGGCATCATTCTGAAACAAAGATAGCAGAAGAAGACATTGGTAGCATCCCTCACTGTTCCACAGCTGCTAGAGGTGTACCCCAGAAAAGCAGGGCCTAAATTGGACCTCAGCACTCATTCAGCAGAGAGGCTAGACCATTAGAAGGAAAACTAAGTAATAGAAATACCTCATCATCAACAATCTGGGTGTCCACACAGAGACCCAACTGAAAAATCAGCAACTACTAAGACAACAGTACTTGTTTCCATGAAGATGGAAAGAAACCAGAGCAAAAAGGAGAAAAACACCCAAAAGAAAACACTTCACCTTCTACAAAGGACCAAAACTCTGCATCAGCAAGGAAACAACACTGAACGGAGAATGAGTGTGACGAAATGATGGAATCAGACTTCAGAAAGTGGATAATGAGAAATTTTAGTGAGCTAAAAGAACATGTTCTAAATCAGTACAAAGAAACTAGAACCTTGAAAAAAGATTTGAAAAATGATTTGAGGAAATGATAACAAGAATGGACAACTTAGAGAGGAATATGAATGAATTGAAGGAGCTGAAAAACACAACACGAGAACTTCATGAAGCATGCACAAGTTTCAACAGCCAAATTGACCAAGCAGAAGAAAGAATATCAGAAGTCAAGATCAACTCTATGAAATAAAATGAGAAACCAATATCAAAGGAAAAAGTGCAAAAAGGAATGAGCAAAATCTCCAAGAAATGTGAAACTATGTGAAGAGACCCAACCTACGTTTGATAGGTGTACGAGAATGTGATGAAGAGAATGAATAGAAGCTGGAAAACACTCTTCAGGATATTATCTAGAAAAACTTCCCCAACCTAGCAAGACAGGTCAATACTCAACTCCAGGAAATACAGAGAACACCACAAAGATATTATGCAAGAAGAGCAACCCCAAGGCAAATAATCATCAGATTCACCACTGTTGAAATGAAGGAGAAAATACTAAGGGCAGCCAGAGAGAAAGGTCAGGTCACCCACAAAGGGAAGCCCATCAGACTCAAAGCAGATATCTTAACAGAGACTCTACAAGCCAGAAGAGAGTGGGGCAAATATTCAACATCCTTAAAGAAAAGAACTTTCAACCCAGAATTTTATATCCAGCCAAACTGAGCTTAATAAGTGAAGAAAAAATTAAATCCTTCATGAATAAGCAAGTACTCAGAGATTTTGTCACCACTAGGCATGCTTTACAAGAGCTCCTGAAAGAAGCATTACACATACAAAAAAACAACCAGTACCAGCCATCCTAAAAGCATACCAAATGCTAAAGAGCATCACCAAAATGAAGAATCTAATAAACCAATGGGAAAAACAGCCGGCTAGCATCAAAATGGCAGTATCAAATTCATACATAACAATATTAACCCTAAATGTAAATGGGCTAAATGCACCAAACAAAAGACACAGACTGGCAAATTGGATAAAAAGCCAAAACCCACTGGATTTGGCTCTCTGGATGTCAGTGTGCTGTATCCAGAAAACCCACCTCACACGCAAGGATACACAAAGGCTCAAAATAAAGGGATGGAGGAAGATTTACCAAGCAATTGAAAAGCAAAAAAAAGCAGATGTTGCAATTCTTGTCTCTGATAAAATAGACTTTAAAGCAACAAAGATCAAAAGGGACAAAGAAGGTCATTGCATAATGGTAAAAGGATTGATACAACAAGAAGAGCAAATAATTCTAAATATATATGGACCCAATGCAGGAGCACCCAGATATATAAGGCAAGTTCTTCATGACTTACAAAGAGACTTACACTCCCACACAATAATAGTGAAAGACTTTAACACTCCACTGTCAATATCAGACAGATCAAAAGACACAAAATTAACAAGGATATCCAGGACTTGAACTCAGACCTGGAACAAGCAAACCTGATAGATATTTACAAAACTCTCCACCCCAAATCCACAGAATATACATTCTTCTCAGCAACACATCACACCTACTCCAAAATTGACCACATAATTGGAAGTAAAGCACTCCTCAGCAAATGCAAAACAACTGAAATCATAACAAACAGTCTCTCAGACCATAGTGCAATCAAGTTGGAACTCAGAATTCAGAAAATAACTCAGAACCGCACAGCTTCATGGAAACTGAACAACTGGCTCTTGAATGTTGATTGGATAAACAATGAAATGAAGGCAGAAATAAAGAAGTTCTTTGAAACCAACGAGAATGAAGACACAACGTACTAGAATCTCTGGGACACATTTAAAGCAGTCTGTAGAGGAAAATATATAGCAATAAGTGCCCACATGAGAAGAGTGGAGAGATCCAAAATTGACACCCTATCATCAAAATTGAAAGAGCTAGAGGAGCAAGATCAAAAAAGCTCAAAACCTAGCCAAAGACAAGAAATAACTAAGATCAGAGCAGAACTGAAGGAGATAGAGACAAGAAAACCCTTCAAAAAAATCAATAAATCCAAGAGCTGGTTTTTCGAAAAGATCAACAAAATAGACAGACCACTAGCCAGACTGATAAAAAGAAAAGAGAGAACAACCAAATAGATGCAATAAAAAATGATAATGGGGAAATCACCACAGATTCCACAGAAATTCAAACCATCATCAGAGAATACTACAAACAACTCTTTGCACATAAACTAGTAAACCAGGAAGAAATGGATAAATTCCTGGATGCCTGTGTCCTCCCAAGCCTAAACCAAGAGAAAGCCAAAACTATGTATGGACCAATAACAAGGTCTGAAGTTGGGGCAGCAATGAAGAGCCTACAACACAAAAAAAAGCCCAGGTCCAGATTGGTTCACAGCCGAATTCTACCAGACACACAAAGAAAATCAAGTACCATTCCTTCTGAAACTATTCAAAAAAATCCATAAAGAGGGAACCCTTCCCAAATCATTTTATGAGACCAACATCATCCTGATACCGAAACCCAGCAGAAACTCAACAAGTAAAGAAAACTTCAGGCCAATATCCATGATGAACATAGACGCAAAAATCTTCAATAAAATACTGGCAAACTGATTGCAACAGCACATTAAAAAACTTATCCATCATGAACAAGTAGGATTCATCCCGGGGATGCAAAGCTGGATCAACATAGGCAAGTCTATAAATGTAATTCACCACATAAACAGAAGCAAAAACAAAAACCACATGATTATCTCAATCGATGCAGAGAAGGCATATGACAAAATTCAACAGCCCTTTATGCTAAACACCCTCAATAAACTTGGTATTGATGGAACATATCTCAAAGTAATAAAAGCTCTTTAAGACAAACCAACAGCCAATATCATAATGAATGGGCAAAAACTGGAAGCATTCCCTTTGAAATCCAGCACTAGACAAGGATGCCCTCTCTCACCACTTCTATTCAACATAGTACTGGAAGTTCTAGCCAGAGCAATCAGGCAAGAAAAAGAAATAAAGTGTATTCAAATAGGAAACGTGGAAGCCAAATTGTCTCTATTTGCAGACAACATGATAGTATACCTAGAAGACCCCATCACCTCAGCCCAAAAGCTCCTGAAACTGATAAGCAACTTCAGTAAAGTCTCAGGATATAAAATCAATGTGCAAAAATCACAAGCATTCCTATACACTAATAACAGACTAAAAAAAAACACAAATCAAGAACCAACTGTCATTCACAATTGCTACAAAGAAAATAAAATACCTAGTAATACAACTCACAAGGAACGTAAAGGACCTCTTCAAGGAAAGTACAAACCACTGCTCAATGAAACAAGAGAGGACACAAAGAGATGAAGAAACATTTCATGTTTGTGGTTAGGAAGAAAATGGTTATATTGCCCAAAGAAATTTACACAATCAATGCTATCCCCATCAAACTACCATTGAATTTCTTCACAGAACTGGAAAACCACCATGAACTTCATATGGAACCAAAAGTGAGCCCGCATAGCCAAGTCAATTCTAAGCAAAAAGAACACAGTGGAAGGTGTCACACTACCAGACTTCAAACTATACTACAAGGCTACAGTAATCAAAACAGCATGGTACTGATACCAAAACAGAAATATAGACCAATGGAACAGAACAGAGGCATCAGAGGAAACACAACATATCTACAACCATGTAATCTTTGATAAACCAGACAAAAACAAGCAATGGGGAAAGGATTCCCTGTTTAATAAATGGTGTTGGGAAAACTGGCTAGCCATGTGCAGAAAGCAGAAACTGGACCGCTTCCTGACACCTTACACTAAAATTAACTCCAGATGGATTAAACACTTAAACATAAGACCTGACCCCATAAAATCCCTAGAAGAAAATCTAGGCAAAACCATTCAGGACATAGGAGTAGGCAAGGACTTCATGACCAAAACACCAAAAGCATTGGCAACAAAAGCCAAAATAGACAAATGGAACCTAACCAAAGTCCACAGCTTCTGCAAGGCAAAAGAAACAGTCACTAGAGTGAATCAGCAACCAGCAGAATGGGAAAAAATCTTTGCAGTTTACACATCTGACAAAGGGCTGATATCCAGAATTTACAAAGAACTCAAACAGATTTACAGGAAAAAACAAACAAGCCCATTCAAAAATGGGCAAAGGATATGAACAGACACTTTACAAAAGAAGACATACATGAGGCCAACAAACACATTAAAAAATGCTCATCATCACTGGTCATTACAGAGATGCAAATCAAAACCACATTGAGATACCATCTCACGCCAGTTAGAATGGCGATCAAGTGTGGGTGAGGGGGAGGAAAGAAGCAAAGCACACTGCCATGTGTGTACCTATGCAACTATCTTGCTCGTTCTGCACATGTACCCCCAAACCTATAATGCAATAAAAATTTTTTTTAAAAAAAAGAATGGCGATCATTAAAAAATCTGGAGACAGCAGATGCTGGAGAGGATGTGGAGAAATAGGAAAACTCTTACACTGTTGGTGGGAGTGTAAATTAGTTCAACCATTGTGGAAGACAGTGTGGCGATTCCTCAAGGACCTATAAATAGAAATTCCATTTTACCCAGCAATCCCATTACTAGGTATATATCCAAAGGACTATAAATCATTCTACTATAAGGACACATGCACACGAATGTTCATTGCAGCACTGTTTACAATAGCAAAGGACTGGAACCCACCCAAATGTCCATCAATGATTGACTGAACTGGGAGAATGTGGCACATATACACCATGGAATATTATGCAGCAATCAGAAATGATGAGTTTGTGTCCTTTGTAAGGACACGAATGAATCTGGAGAACATCATTCTCATCAAACTGACACAAGAACAGAAAAACAAATACCGCATATTCTCACTCATAGGCAGGTGAGAAAAATGAGAACACATGGACACAGGGAGGGGTCTACTACACACTGGGGTCTATGGGGGAAGTGGGTAGTGACAGTGGGGGGCTGGGGTGGGATAGCCTGGGGATAAATGCCAAGTGTGGGTGAAGCAGAGGAAGGCAGCAAAGCACACTGACATGTGTGTACCATGCAACTATCTTGCACACTCTGCACATGTACCCCCAAACCTATAATGCAATAAAAATTTTAAAAATTTAAAAAAATAAAAATAAATAAAAGATTTACACTAAAAAAAATAATTTCAGTTAATTATAATCAATGTAAATTATATCATAGTATACATAATCTAATTTTGTTTTTTATAATCATAAAATATAAAATACTATTATGACCTAAATGGATGTCTTTATGTTAATACTTGATGGTATCTAAGATAATTAATTTTTCAGTAATTTTGTCAAATTTGCTTGCTGTTCTTATATCATTAATCAAGATAATGAACCTTGTCATTGATAACACTATGATTTACTACTTTTTTGCTTTTTGATTTCATTTTTTACTTCTGTTTTGAGTAGTAGTATAATAACTTCAAAAAATAAGGAATTAAAATGGTGATAAAATTAAACAGGTAAATTTAGAGTATGCCTGTATTGTTATTTTTTTAATATCTAAATTGCCTCTACAAGTACATCTTTGAAATTTTAGTTGTGGCATGGCAAAGAGAATGACTTTCAAAAGAACATGGAATATTTCCAAGCCTCAATTTCCTTATATATAAACACAAGATAATAATTTCTGTCCTGCCTATTCATAGAATTATTGAGATGTATAAAAATTGGGAAATGTAATGTTCTATTCAACTATGAGGAGTTATAGATGATGCTAGTAAATAATTTTATTTGTCTAATGATTTTAGGAGCTATAGCAATCCCACTCCTAGTATATGCTCCAGAGAAAGAAAACCAGTATATTGAAGTGATATTTGCATTTCAATGTTTGTTTCAGCACTATTCACAATAGCCAAGACTTGGAAGCAACCTAAGTGTCCATTAACAGATGAATGGATAAAGACAATGTGGTACATATACACAATGGAGGATTATTCAACCATGAAAAAGAATGAGGTTCTGTCACTTGAGGGACCATGAATGGAACTGGAGGTCATTATGCTTAGTGAAATAAGCCAGTCACAGAAAAACAAACTTCACATGTTCTCACTTATTTCTAGGGACTAAAAATTAAAATAATAGAACTCATGGAGATAGACAGTAGAACTGTTACCAGAGGCTAGGGAGAGTAACAGGGGTGTGGGGGGAAGTGGAGATAGTTAATAGGTACAAAAATAGAAAGAATGAAAAAAACTAGTATTTGCTTGCAAAACAGCATGACTATAGTGAAAAATAATGTACATTTTAAAATAAAGAGTATAATTGAGTTGTTTATAACACAAATTATAAATGCTTGAGGTGATGGATATCCCATTTACCCTTATGTGATTAGCATGCATTGCATGCCTGTATCAAAATATCTCATGTAACCCACAAATATATACATCTACTATGTACCCACCAACAATTTTTTAAAAAGTACTTTGTTTTTAATACTCTCTTGTAGGACTTTGGATATGAGCCCCGTCTTAGTTCAGCTTGCCATAACAAAATACATACACTGGATGACTTCAAAAACAGAAATTTGTTTTTTACAGTTCTGGAGTCTAGACATCTGAGATCAGGTTTCCAGCCAATTCAGTATCTGGTGAAGGCACTTGTCTGGGCTTGTAGACAACTGCCTTCTCACTATGTCTTTTTACATGGCCTTTTCTCAGGGCCTGTGTGTGTTGAAAGAGAGAGAGCAGCTCTCCAGCATCTTTTCTAATAAGATCACTAATCCTGTCAGTTCATGGCTTCACCCTTATGACATTTTTTAGTCTTAATTACTTGTTTGGAGGCCCTATGTCCAAATATAGTCACACTGAATGATAGGGCCTCAGCATATGAATTTGGGGACACACAAATATTCAGTTCATAACCAACACCAACAGCATCACCACAGTAATGTTTATAATAACTAACTTTTATTGAGCACTTTTTTTGTGTGTGCCAGGTACTGTGATAAGTACTTTAAATTAACTATCTCATTGTTTTAGTCAAATATTTCTGTGGCTTATCCCAGTCACTTGAGGACCAGTGAGAGGGGCTTTCCTTTATATAATTATTTAAAACCTAGGCACTTTCCATGTTGTGGCTGTGGCCTCCTCTGATTTCTAGAAGTTCTTTCTAATTAGCTGGTGAATAGATAAAGAAAGTAAGGATAGCACATGGGAGGTTTTTAATGGGCCATGCTTAGCAGTACCACATGACCAGTTTTTATTAGCAAGATTTTAATCACTTGGTTGTGTCTAACAGCTGAGAAATGCAGTCAACTTGTATATGCAGGAAGAGGAGAACAGGGCAATACAGACATTGGTGAGCATTAGCGATAACTAGTAAACTCATTTAATCTTCATAGTAATCTAAATCAGTAGATACCATAACTGTTCCCATTTTACTGATGAAGAGAGTGTATTTGCTCAACATCACACTAACAGTAATTTAAATTAGAACTCAGTCCCCTTCAGAGGGTTGCTTTTAATCACTGTGCTATTCTTACTGAACTAGGGGTAAGAGTATTATTTCACTGCCATCATGAGTGTTTGAATTGTTTGACCATTTGTCAAAGATGTTTTAGAAAAGCACTAAGTTTAGCTAAGTAATAGATCAAACATTTTGTTTAGTTATAATTTTTGTTTAGTTACTAAAGAAGGGAAAGAAAAAAGGAAGGAAGACAACAAGCAAGAATAACAAGCTTTTTGTGGAGGGTTTGGATAGGATTTCTTATATGCAATCTGATGTATACTTGTTAATACCATTAATAGCTTATTCACCTTTAGGATCTTTTTCCTCGCTGGCATAAATTATAGAGATATTTCAAATGTGTTTAGGGTTGGCTGTGACATTAAAGAATATGGAGTCCTTTGCTGGTCTCTGCCTAACTAACTCTTCATAACAGAGGTTGTACTGTCCAGAGAGACCATATAAACTCATCCTAGAATTTAAATTCATTTTTCATATTGAGCACAAATTGGAAGGTCAAGGACTAGGATACTGCTTCCCATTGGACCAAAGGGTTCCTGAAGTGATCCAAAACAGGAAGGATCTCCCTTTTATCTAAGTGGTTATAGGACTAAACAAAATTACAATAGGCAGCCACCACTTGTTTTGTGTGTGTGTGTGTCTTGGTGGATTTTAAAGCTGCCTGGATGGGGCTACCTCTCCAATATACCATGTTAAGTGGTGCATTGTTTGGTTTACAATGTTCAACTAACCTACTTCTTAAATATCTTCTTATATTTTCCTTGGGAGTTCATTTTCTTTTCATAGATAGCATAATGCTATCCTAATTCTAGCTAAGTTGTGATAAAAAAATTACAGAAGATGAAATTGTAAGCTTCTAAAAGTTACCTTCATATCGTTCAGATGGTATGTTTTTTAAAATGCCAGCGTATTACAAAGACTGTTTAATTCAGCCTTCTTGAAGCACAAGGAGGACTGATCTTTCTAGAAAAACTGTTTTCCTGCCATATTAAGTTGAATTTCTCCAATACTATAAGAGTCCTGGTAGCTTCTGAAAAAGTAGTCGGGTGGGGGTTAAAGTGTTTAGACAACATGAAATAGCTTAAAATTTTCCTGCCTATATTAAAGAGAGTAGCAATCTAAGATAGTTTCATCTTAAAATAAAGTTGTGTTCTGTGGTTGGTGGTAAAGGAGAAGTAGGGAAGTGCCCTTGACTAACCTGTTCCATTATTAAAAGCCAAGTCAGGATTTTGACATGTGCATATGTAAGTGGCCAAACGAGAGTTTATAGACAGTGGTGTTACATTAGGCTTTCTTCCGGCAATGTTGACGGTAACAATACGATGGATCAGGCCTGTCTTACCAATCTGAAACACCCTCTAATCTGAGCAAACATTGAAATCAGACATGCAGAACTGAATAGAGATGTGGGGGTATTAAAATACTCCATCCAACCTATTTCCACATGTACCATCTGTTGTTTCCAGATGCACTGCTTCCTAGAGGCGGTATTCGTGGGCATGGTATTATAACACCAACACATCAGCATTTCTACTTCTGGGACTTAATTCTCAGAAATACAAGTTTTCATTGGCTCCACTTCAGGGAATTAGACTTTTCTGTGGCAAGGGACACACCATTGCAACCATGGTAATGGCAATAGTCCAATTCTGCACTTATAAGGCAGCAGGGAGCCTTCAAATTGGAAGCAGTACAAAGTTTCTCTGATTTGTCGGTAACTCAAGGTAAGTTGAGTAACACTATCAATGTTCCCCGCTTTGTACTTAGATAAGCCTAGCACATTGTAGATAAGATGTTGGAGGTACCTCTTCTATGTTAAGTTTGATAAGGGAAGTTATATAATGCTTCAAAGGCTCTAGAGTATATGCCTAAAGCCATGTATATAGTCCTGCACCTTAATCTGATGCTGTCTGTAAAGCAATGGGCTGTCACCTCCCTCAAGACCACTGCTTGCATCATTAATACCACTGGAACAAATTATAAGTTCACAGCCCAGAAATCTTCTATAGCAGTTGTGGTGATTGATGTAACAAGGCTAAAAAGTGATGATAAAATGCATGTTCCAGAAGACAAATTCAAATGGCAGGAGCTTCAAAGGCAATTAAATGTGACACAAAAGGAGTCTTCCTGGAATAAAGTATTTTCAAATAAATGGTAAGATAAGTGTGATAATTTCCTAGACTCACATTACACATAAATTAATTTGCTATGCATAATTATTTCCAAAGACTTAGTGTGCATTGAAATAAACATTTAGAAACAGCCACTTTGAACCATTTAAAGATATATATTTTGGTTTAAAATCAGGACAAAAGAAATGCTTTGGGACTAGCCTATATGGTCACAATGGAGTTTATTTATTTGTAGCCACAGTATTTGAGTGACATCTTTTGATATGCTTTAAAATTTCTTGCTGCTTGGAAAGTAAAGAATCATGACTACAGATGTCAAGTTTAACAGCCTTTCTCCAAAGTGAGTCGAATGATTCTTAGGATATATTGATTCTATACCACTAAGTTACTAACTATGTTGTGGGAGGAACCTGCCTCCTCAAGATACTGCAGCTGTACATTAGACAGGGACATCAAGGTCATCATGAAGGGGAAATTTAAGATGTGGAAATAGCTGGAACAACTGGGCAAGGCTAAAGCACTCTAGCATGCACTGGCAAAAGCAGGGCAGTAAAGCTTGCATCTATATGCTTCCAAAAGAGGTGAAAAATCCAAAGCTTTGGACCACTTTTCTGTCGAAAAGGTAAAGCTCAAGCTGTCATTTTGGATCTGTACATGCTACTGCCTTGTTTTCTTGAAATTTGAACTCAAGACAGATAAGAGGACTGGCTCAAGTGTAGCAAGTGATAGGTTATTTTTAATAAGGATTGATATTTAAAGCATCACTTAATCATAGGACTGGACTTCCACAGAGTTTTAAGAATAAATCCTAAATAGTGATTTTTAAAAATGATATTTGGATTAGATGTAAAATGATCTGAGGCTATAAGGGATATTTGTTTAAAGTTATTTCTTTACTAGTCTATCATTAGCCAAACCTGATGAGGTCATGTGTCAATTTATTGGCAGGATCAAAGGCTCACACTTATTAAGGTAGTACATTTGTTGATCTCACTCAGAATTCTCTAGATATGAGTGAATACAATTCAATAACCATTCATTCCACTTTAATAATGAGTTTGACATTTATGTTTTTACAATATCTTGACCAGCCTTTTCAATAACATGATCCAATGATGTGGAAATTTGTTTCTAATTATATAGGCTATCATTAACATTGTTGTTTATCCTGAAGGCATTAAAGTGCCCCTTTGAAACAAAAATTAAGGACTATTTTGACCTAGTTATTTAAAAACAAGTAACACTTTTATGCAAGGACACTGGTTAATTTGTGGGTTGCAGACAAAAATATTCACCAACTGTCAAAAGAGGCTGAGAAGTTATTTCCACTCTAAAATGTCTACAATTCACTGTTTTAGATGAAGAGGCACATACATGAATCAGGAGATTTGTTTTATAAAAATGCTGTTTTAGAAAATTGCCTTAACCTCTTACAAACCTTGTTTGTCATTGAGTTTGGAATTGAGAAATTCTGCCTTTACTTACCTGTCTTGTTAATTATTTAAAAATACTAAAAATATATACGTATGCATCGTGAGTGGCAGAAAACACATATGACTCGACATGAAATAGGAAAGCAGTACAATGACTTTGTACTTTTATGAAACATTCATCGATCGGTAATAAAGCTCCTTCCTAATCTCATTTAGTCATCACAACACCCAAGTGATTTGTATAATTATTATATTATCTATCTTTTTAAACAATGAAAAAGTGAGATGAACCAAATGACACAGCACTCATTTTTAATGTTACTATCCTTCTATTAGATGCACAGTCATAGTCATTTTTAAAAGCAAATCCTAAGTTTTTTTTATCATATCCAAAAGGCATGTCACTAAATTCTCATATTTGTGACAACTGACAACTAATGGCTAGAATGTAATTTTTACACTAATTGTGATTTTAAGCAACATCAAGAATTGGTTGTTTATATGGGGTAAATTAAAACACATAGATAAACCTTTTTAATTGAATACTTGGAACTACTCAATTCCAAATTAGTCATGCAATATTTTAAGAAGAGAAAGGCACGTACACACACTGAGTGACTTCTCTGGGCCAAACACTGTCACACATGTGGTAGCAACTTCAGAAAAACATTGTGCATGGTTATTTTTATCTCCATTTTTATGGAGGAAGAAACCCAACCCCAAAGATGTTAAGCAGCTTCTCCAGTGTCACAGCACCTACTCAGTGGCAGAGCCAATATTCAAATGTACATCTGCCTGTTTTTAACTACTACATTACAAAACTTTTAAATAAATGTGGAAAATATGTTTGATAAAAATAGCTAAATCAAAATGCATTGAAGTGAATCTGTGTAGTACTGTTCATCAAAGTAAAAGTATGCATTTCGTTTGTTAAATTGTTTTATACAAGACACTGGAATAAATTAAATGCATGAGTGATATCATAATTTAAAGCATTGCGTTTATTATACTAATGTTGTTTTATAAGTTAGAAGTACTTCACTGAGGAACAGTCTACACAAATATTTAATAGGAAAAATAAAGTTAAGTTCCTTGCACATACACAATCATACAACTTTTTTTTTTTTTTTTTAAGACGTGGTCTCACCCTGTCACCCAGGCTGGAGTGCAGTGATGTGATCACTGCTCACTGTAGCCTTGACCTTCCAGGCTCAAAAGATCCTCTCACCTCAGGCTCCCAAGTAGGTGAGACCACAGGTGCATACCACCACTCCTGGCTAATTTTATTTATTTTTATTTTTATTTATTTATTATTATCATTTTTGGAGAGATGGGGTTTTCCAATGTTGCCCAGGCTGTTCTTGAACTTCTGGGCTCAAGTGGTCCCCCTGCCTTAGCCTCCCAAAGTGTTAGAATTATAGGTGTGAACTACCATACCCAACCTTGGTTTTAAAGTTGGGATTTCTATTTTTCACAATCTTATTTATAAAACAAGCCAATTACCAAAATTGAAAAATTATATGACTTCATTTAAACTATCTGTTGCTACTTGTAAGGACTGTTAAAAATATTCTGATACAAATTTCTCTTTAAAAAGAGGGCTGGCTGGGCACAGTGGCTCCTGCCTATAATCCCAGCACTTTGGGAGGCTGAGGCAGGTAGATCATGAGGCCAAGAGATCAAGACCATCCTGGTCAAGATAGTGAAACCTTGACTCTGCTAACAATATAAAAATTTTCTGGGCATGGTGGAGCACGCCTGTAGTCCCAGCTACTCAGGAGGCTGAGACAAGAGAATTGTTTGAATTCAGGAGGCAGAGGTTGTGGTGAGCTGAGATTGTACCATTGCACTCCAGCCTGGGTAACAAGAGCAAAACTCTGTCTGAAAAAAAAGGGGGGGCTTACATTAAGTACATTCAGTTGCATAATATAATTTCAGCTTTAGGTTGTAATACAATCTGTTATTTTGCTGTGATTCAAAATTTACATGTTTCTGCTGGAGAAAAAGCCCAATCATTATGGCAAACAATTTTATGATTCTACATCTGTAGAAATCTCACGATATAATTGCATTCTCATTATTTTTTCTGCTAGCAGTTTATGAATATTCAAGATTTTTATTTTATTTACTTTCAACCCAAATTATTTATTTTGCAGAATAACAGAAAAAACTTATCAGCCTTAGAAATGACTATATTATTTATTAAAAATAGTAACCATTCCAGGATATAGAGGAAAATAAGTTTCTATTTATTCACCAAATAAATAAATGCTATCATAACCCTTTATATGACCTTGTAGTTCTATAACCTTCTTGAACCCATAGTTTTCTTAACTATGAAATCAGGTAATAACTACTTCCCTGGGTTACTATGATACTCAATATGTATGAAAAAATAGTGAACTGTGCCTGGCAGTGAGTAGGTATCAAGTTGTTATTGAATCAGTTAATTTATTGTGCACATAATTCAGCATTTTGGAAATATGATTTGGGAACGTCTTATAATCTGACCCAGAAATTGGTTTTCAAAATGAATGAAATTTCAATAACAGTGAAGTTGCCTATCAGATTCCCTTCATAGCTTCCCCAATATTGATGAAAATGATCCAGACCTCTCAGAAGCACCCCTCCTTCGCTAGGTCTTAGCCCTATACTCCCTCTCTTATGTTCTGCTCGTTTCCTTCTCACAGCAAAGCATTCTGATATGGGCCTTTGACATGACTATTTTGATGTAGTCATACTGACATAATCACATCTAAATAGCTCTATCAAATATTAAACCATTGACCACTGGTTTCTTTACCGAAGGACTGTGTATCATATCAGACATTTTGAAGCAAGTTCTATCTCTTAGTATCCCCAGCAGACTTCCATGTTTCTTTCACTTTCTGCTTTAACCATTTTTGTTTTAAGAGGCAGGCCTCACTCTGTCACCGAGGCTGGAATGCAGTGGCATAAGCATAGCTCATTACAGCCTCAAACTCCTGGACTCAAGTGATATACCTGCCTCAGCCACACAATTAGCTGTGACTACAGACATGTGCCACTGCACTTGGCTAATATTTTTAAATTTTCTAAGAGATAAGCTCTCCCTATGTTGCCCAGGCAGGTCTCAAATTCCTGGCCTCAAGAGATCCTCCTGACTTGGCATCCTAAATTGTTGCTGATTACAGGTGTGAGCCACCACACCCGGCTTTATCCAGAGTTGTATTACTTGACTCTTTATTAAAATTTATTGCTTTTGTAGTCATAGATACAGAACTCTTTTAAAAATGTTTACAACTAGGCTGGGTGCGGTGGCTCAAGCCTGTAATCCCAGCACTTTGGGAGGCCGAGGCGGGTGGATCATGAGGTCAAGAGATCGAGACTATCCTGGTCAACATGGTGAAACCCCGTCTCTACTAAAGATACAAAAAAATAGCTGGGCATGGTGGCACGTGCCTGTAATCCCAGCTACTCAGGAGGCTGAGGCAGGAGAATTGCCTGAACCCAGGAGGTGGAGGTTGCGGTGAGCCGAGATTGTGCCATTGCACTCCAGCCTGGGTAACAAAAGCAAAACTCCGTCTCAAAAAAAAAAAAAAAGTTTACAACTGAGTCAACCTTCAACGGGAGGGATGATTTGTAACCCAAAACCAGGAATACAAAGTGTGTTACCTCATAACATGTGTATATTACTGTAGAAATTGTTAGAGAAAATATTCTTATACCCCATCCCGAGTGTCTTATGAGATGAGAAAAATCAAGAAGCCTACACACACAAAAAAAGAAACCATTTAAAAACATTTTATACTGGAAAATGGGACTGATTCCCTAATTACATTGCTAAATCTGTATTTCAGTAGAGATTAAATAAGTATGGCAATTGTAACTTTAAGAGATTAGATCATTTGTAATGGTGACCATTCAGCCAAGAACAAAAACTATGACTGATGCCCTTTGTGAGAAAATCATATGTGATAAGCATGTGGCCACTAGTTTTTTGTCATGTGGATGCTACCTGGTGCCTAATCCCAACCTCATTTCTTACCCCGTTTCTGAGCTTCTTGTCATTTCATAGTTTTCTAGTATATACATCAGGGATAGGATGAGGTCCAAAGTTAAGAATGAGGATGTTTGTTTCACATACTGCTTGACTTAAAATAATCTGACTATAAACCTTGTCACATTATCAAAATAGCAGGTACCCAATTCCTTTCTTTGCTGTACACTTGTCTCCCCTTGATATTGCTAAATTGTGAATAATAAAAAATATCTATTAAGAAATTTACTTTTAAGACTAAAAGTTAACTCCACTTTAATGATAACATGTTGGAACATACAGTGGAAAGGCCAAAACATGTGCAGAAGATACAATTCACTCATGCTATAATGAGAAAGATATGACCAATTTGGAGGCATTTTTGTAAAACAGTCCCTACTTCTGCAAGTGAGCAGTTCAACTATACACATATGCAGCAGCAGGCAAATATTTGAGTGAGTAGAATGATAATAGCAAGCACCAATGTGGGACTAACTGGTGATATATTTTATAAGGCCACATTCATCATGGCATATTCCATACAACAGGCAGAGGCTAAGATGGTGTCAATGATTGTAACTTTGTTGAGCAACCATGAGTAATTTGGTTTGTTAAAAATAGCTGGGCATGGTGGCACGTGCCTGTAATCCCAGCACTTTGGGAGGCCGAGGCGGGTGGATCATGAGGTCAAGAGATCGAGACTATCCTGGTCAACATGGTGAAACCCGTCTCTACTAAAGATACAAAAATAGCTGGGCATGGTGGCACGTGCCTGTAATCCCAGCACTTTGGGAGGCCGAGGCGGGTGGATCATGAGGTCAAGAGATCGAGACTATCCTGGTCAACATGGTGAAACCCGTCTCTACTAAAGATACAAAAATAGCTGGGCATGGTGGCACGTGCCTGTAATCCCAGCACTTTGGGAGGCCGAGGCGGGTGGATCATGAGGTCAAGAGATCGAGACTATCCTGGTCAACATGGTGAAACCCGTCTCTACTAAAGATACAAAAATAGCTGGGCATGGTGGCACGTGCCTGTAATCCCAGCACTTTGGGAGGCCGAGGCGGGTGGATCATGAGGTCAAGAGATCGAGACTATCCTGGTCAACATGGTGAAACCCGTCTCTACTAAAGATACAAAAATAGCTGGGCATGGTGGCACGTGCCTGTAATCCCAGCACTTTGGGAGGCCGAGGCGGGTGGATCATGAGGTCAAGAGATCGAGACTATCCTGGTCAACATGGTGAAACCCGTCTCTACTAAAGATACAAAAATAGCTGGGCATGGTGGCACGTGCCTGTAATCCCAGCACTTTGGGAGGCCGAGGCGGGTGGATCATGAGGTCAAGAGATCGAGACTATCCTGGTCAACATGGTGAAACCCGTCTCTACTAAAGATACAAAAATAGCTGGGCATGGTGGCACGTGCCTGTAATCCCAGCACTTTGGGAGGCCGAGGCGGGTGGATCATGAGGTCAAGAGATCGAGACTATCCTGGTCAACATGGTGAAACCCGTCTCTACTAAAGATACAAAAATAGCTGGGCATGGTGGCACGTGCCTGTAATCCCAGCACTTTGGGAGGCCGAGGCGGGTGGATCATGAGGTCAAGAGATCGAGACTATCCTGGTCAACATGGTGAAACCCGTCTCTACTAAAGATACAAAAATAGCTGGGCATGGTGGCACGTGCCTGTAATCCCAGCACTTTGGGAGGCCGAGGCGGGTGGATCATGAGGTCAAGAGATCGAGACTATCCTGGTCAACATGGTGAAACCCGTCTCTACTAAAGATACAAAAATAGCTGGGCATGGTGGCACGTGCCTGTAATCCCAGCACTTTGGGAGGCCGAGGCGGGTGGATCATGAGGTCAAGAGATCGAGACTATCCTGGTCAACATGGTGAAACCCGTCTCTACTAAAGATACAAAAATAGCTGGGCATGGTGGCACGTGCCTGTAATCCCAGCACTTTGGGAGGCCGAGGCGGGTGGATCATGAGGTCAAGAGATCGAGACTATCCTGGTCAACATGGTGAAACCCGTCTCTACTAAAGATACAAAAATAGCTGGGCATGGTGGCACGTGCCTGTAATCCCAGCACTTTGGGAGGCCGAGGCGGGTGGATCATGAGGTCAAGAGATCGAGACTATCCTGGTCAACATGGTGAAACCCGTCTCTACTAAAGATACAAAAATAGCTGGGCATGGTGGCACGTGCCTGTAATCCCAGCACTTTGGGAGGCCGAGGCGGGTGGATCATGAGGTCAAGAGATCGAGACTATCCTGGTCAACATGGTGAAACCCGTCTCTACTAAAGATACAAAAATAGCTGGGCATGGTGGCACGTGCCTGTAATCCCAGCACTTTGGGAGGCCGAGGCGGGTGGATCATGAGGTCAAGAGATCGAGACTATCCTGGTCAACATGGTGAAACCCGTCTCTACTAAAGATACAAAAATAGCTGGGCATGGTGGCACGTGCCTGTAATCCCAGCACTTTGGGAGGCCGAGGCGGGTGGATCATGAGGTCAAGAGATCGAGACTATCCTGGTCAACATGGTGAAACCCGTCTCTACTAAAGATACAAAAATAGCTGGGCATGGTGGCACGTGCCTGTAATCCCAGCACTTTGGGAGGCCGAGGCGGGTGGATCATGAGGTCAAGAGATCGAGACTATCCTGGTCAACATGGTGAAACCCGTCTCTACTAAAGATACAAAAATAGCTGGGCATGGTGGCACGTGCCTGTAATCCCAGCTACTCAGGAGGCTGAGGCAGGAGAATTGCCTGAACCCAGGAGGTGGAGGTTGCGGTGAGCCGAGATTGTGCCATTGCACTCCAGCCTGGGTAACAAAAGCAAAACTCCGTCTCAAAAAAAAAAAAGTTTACAACTGAGTCAACCTTCAACGGAGGGATGATTTGTAACCCAAAACCAGGAATACAAAGTGTTACCTCATAACATGTGTATATTACTGTAGAAATTGTTAGAAAATATTCTTATACCCCATCCCGAGTGTCTTATGAGATGAGAAAAATCAAAAGCCTACACACACAAAAAAAGAAACCATTTAAAAACATTTTATACTGGAAAATGGGACTGATTCCCTAATTACATTGCTAAATCTGTATTTCAGTAGAGATTAAATAAGTATGGCAATTGTAACTTTAAGAGATTAGATCATTTGTAATGGTGACCATTCAGCCAAGAACAAAAACTATGACTGATGCCCTTTGTGAGAAAATCATATGTGATAAGCATGTGGCCACTAGTTTTTTGTCATGTGGATGCTACCTGGTGCCTAATCCCAACCTCATTTCTTACCCCGTTTCTGAGCTTCTTGTCATTTCATAGTTTTCTAGTATATACATCAGGGATAGGATGAGGTCCAAAGTTAAGAATGAGGATGTTTGTTTCACATACTGCTTGACTTAAAATAATCTGACTATAAACCTTGTCACATTATCAAAATAGCAGGTACCCAATTCCTTTCTTTGCTGTACACTTGTCTCCCCTTGATATTGCTAAATTGTGAATAATAAAAAATATCTATTAAGAAATTTACTTTTAAGACTAAAAGTTAACTCCACTTTAATGATAACATGTTGGAACATACAGTGGAAAGGCCAAAACATGTGCAGAAGATACAATTCACTCATGCTATAATGAGAAAGATATGACCAATTTGGAGGCATTTTTGTAAAACAGTCCCTACTTCTGCAAGTGAGCAGTTCAACTATACACATATGCAGCAGCAGGCAAATATTTGAGTGAGTAGAATGATAATAGCAAGCACCAATGTGGGACTAACTGGTGATATATTTTATAAGGCCACATTCATCATGGCATATTCCATACAACAGGCAGAGGCTAAGATGGTGTCAATGATTGTAACTTTGTTGAGCAACCATGAGTAATTTGGTTTGTTAACATAATAGATGAAGACATTTTAATTCTTGCCTTTTGAAGGTTTCCATATAAAACATTCTAAAGGGCACCACATAGCATGCTGACATACAACTGACCCTAAAGGAGAATTAGTTTTGAATGTTGTTCATATATGAACACATGGATATAGGGAGGGAAACAACACTTACAGGGGCCTATCGGGAGAAGGGTTGGGGAAGAGCATTAGGTAAAAGAGCTGATGCATACTGGGCTTAATACCTAGGTGATGGGTTGATAGGTGCAGCAAACCACCATGGCACACATTTACCTATGTAACAAACCTGCACATCCTGCACATTTAACCCAGAATTAAAAAAATACATAGTTAGAATGCAAATGACATGAACTTCATTGAGGTTGACACTTAAACTCATGTATATCACTGCTGATATACATATTAAAATATAAAGTTGTTTATGGTAAATAAAAAAAAGAAGAAAATGTTGTTCAGACAGATATTTAAATATTGTTAGTGCATAGGACTGATATAGACTGGATTAATCTGGAAAAAGGCTTTTACTCAAGTGAACCCTATGGTAATTTTCTGGGAAAGGGTTATGTTATTTAGACAGACTTTTGAAGTAGAAGCACTGAAGACTGCTTAAGGCACCCTGCAATTTGTATTATTTTCTTAGTCTAGGGAGGAAGAGTGCTGTCATAAGGAAAAGTTAAGGAAGAAAGAATGATAATAGAATTTGGTTGAGTTTAGTACATGCTGATACTATGTAGCACTGTACCATAAACTTTATAGTACTATAAAGACTCCTATACACTACCCACACAATTATAAGGTTACATCCATTCATTTCCATTTTCACCATCTTCATTTTTTTCTGGGATATTTTTAGCTTTTAAAATAGGATAGCCTGATTAAATTTAGTTCTTTGAATCACAAAAAATTACAGATTATTTCCTTTTTAATTCTGGGAGAACTTTAGCCATCTGTTGCCTTGAAGCAGAGAGATTTAGTAATCAGGCAGAACAGTAAGAAGATATTTGTCTAGGGATATTATTAATTAACAAACTTGGAAAGTATTCTTCACTTTTTACCTTAAAGTCAAAGCACCCTAATAAGTACACTGGGGAGTTAGATGACAAAACCTGTCTTGGGTTTTACTCTTTGTGTTTCGCTTTGTATAGTAAAGAAGAAAATGTAAATAGAAGGTGCTGGGTCCCTTATGATGAGAAAAAGCAGTAAGTAACAAGAATTATTCATTGCAAGGTCCCCAAATAGTACACATTTATAAAACCCCAGTATTTCAAAACAAATATTATGTTGTTTTTACATAATCCCTTTCACTTAAATGTAACTGTTTTCACTACAAAGAGATGATAACTGTTTGAGGTGATGGATTTATTGATTAACCTCTTTGATCATTGCATCACATTATACCCCATAAATATGTGCAAGTGTTGTGTAAAATAAAAATAAAATAAAACTTTTAAAAACTGTTGTGACTTTTCTACTTGACTTCCATATTAAGATTGAAAATTTCAACAATAAATTTTGAAGGAACTAGAACAAGTTCTTTTTTAAATCAAATTTGTTTAAGTACAGCCATTATGCTATTAAATGGACCTGTTTTAAGTGGCACTGATGAGTTTTGACAAATATGTATATACCCATAGAATCACCGCCAATACTCAAGACACAGGATGTTTCTAAAACCCCATAAATTTCTCTTCTGTCTCTTCCCAGTCAATTCTCATTATCCCCAGCCTCAGGGAATCACTGATATGCTTTCTGTCCCTATAGATTAGATTTGTCTTTTCTAGAGTTTCATATTGCTGGAATAATACAGTATTTACTTTTTAATATATGAGTTCTTACACTCAGGACAGGGTTTGTTTTGGATTTGTTTCCATATCCTTTCAGTACTTAGTACTATTCTTAATGTTAGACATTCTAATAGATGTGTATCAGTATTTAGTTGTGGTTTGCATTTTCATTTCACTAATAACTAATGATGCTGTGCATTTTCATCATGTTAGCCAAGCTGATCTTGAACTCCTGACCTCAGGTGATCCGCCCACTTTGGTCTCCCAAAGTGCTGGGATTGGCATGGGCCATCACGCCCAGACAATTTAATATTTTTGCTATTGTTAGTGCTGCAATAAACATATGTGTGCAGGTGTCTTTGATATAATGATTTATCTTACTTTGGTAGACACATAGTAGTGACATTGCTGGGTTGAAAGGTAGGTCTATTTTTAGTACTATAAAGACTCCTATACACTACCCACACAATTATAAGGTTACATCCATTCATTTCCATTTTCACCATCTTCATTTTTTTCTGGGATATTTTTAGCTTTTAAAATAGGATAGCCTGATTAAATTTAGTTCTTTGAATCACAAAAATTATAGATTATTTCCTTTTTAATTCTGGGAGAACTTTAGCCATCTGTTGCCTTGAAGCAGAGAGATTTAGTAATCAGGCAGAACAGTAAGAAGATATTTGTCTAGGGATATTATTAATTAACAAACTTGGAAAGTATTCTTCACTTTTTACCTTAAAGTCAAAGCACCCTAATAAGTACACTGGGGAGTTAGATGACAAAACCTGTCTTGGGTTTTACTCTTTGTGTTTTGCTTTGTATAGTAAAGAAGAAAATGTAAATAGAAGGTGCTGGGTCCCTTATGATGAGAAAAAGCAGTAAGTAACAAGAATTATTCATTGCAAGGTCCCCAAATAGTACACATTTATAAAACCCCAGTATTTCAAAACAAATATTATGTTGTTTTTACATAATCCCTTTCACTTAAATGTAACTGTTTTCACTACAAAGAGATGATAACTGTTTGAGGTGATGGATTTATTGATTAACCTCTTTGATCATTGCATCACATTATACCCCATAAATATGTGCAAGTGTTGTGTAAAATAAAAATAAAATAAAACTTTTAAAAACTGTTGTGACTTTTCTACTTGACTTCCATATTAAGATTGAAAATTTCAACAATAAATTTTGAAGGAACTAGAACAAGTTCTTTTTTAAATCAAATTTGTTTAAGTACAGCCATTATGCTATTAAATGGACCTGTTTTAAGTGGCACTGATGAGTTTTGACAAATATGTATATACCCATAGAATCACCGCCAATACTCAAGACACAGGATGTTTCTAAAACCCCATAAATTTCTCTTCTGTCTCTTCCCAGTCAATTCTCATTATCCCCAGCCTCAGGGAATCACTGATATGCTTTCTGTCCCTATAGATTAGATTTGTCTTTTCTAGAGTTTCATATTGCTGGAATAATACAGTATTTACTTTTTAATATATGAGTTCTTACACTCAGGACAGGGTTTGTTTTGGATTTGTTTCCATATCCTTTCAGTACTTAGTACTATTCTTAATGTTAGACATTCTAATAGATGTGTATCAGTATTTAGTTGTGGTTTGCATTTTCATTTCACTAATAACTAATGATGCTGTGCATTTTTCATGTGCTTAATGACCATTTGTGTATATTTTTGGTAAAGTGTCACTTCTAATGTTTTGCCCATTTTAAAAAACTGGGTTGTTTATCTCCTTCTTATTGAATTGTAAGAATCTTTTATATATTCTAGATACGAGTCCTTTGCCAGGTAGATGTATTGCAAACACTGTCTCCCAATATATGCCTTGCCTTTTTATTTTCCTACCAGCCAAAAACTTTTAATTTTAATGAAGTTCGATTTAACTTTTCTTTCTCTAACAGCCAGTCCTTTATTTTTCATTTTCTGTTTTTATGTATTTAGAAGTCACAAGTTCAGATTTCTCACATGTATATATTGCACAATGGAGTAGTGTGGGCTTTAGCGTACACATCTCCCAAGTAGTGAACGTTGTACCCTACACTTAATTTTTCAGCCCTCACTCCCCTCTCACTCTCCAATACTTTGTAGTCAACAATAGCTGTTATTCTGCTCTATATGTCCATGCTTACCCTTTGTTTAGTTCACTTAGAAGTGAGAACATGTGGTATTTGACTTCCTTTTCTGAGTTATTTAATTTATGATAATAGGCTTGGTTACATCCATGTTACTGCAGAAAACATGATTTTATTATGTTTTTATGGCTGAGTGGTATTCTGTGGTGTATATATACCACATTTTATTTATCCAGTCCTCCACTGATGGACACTTAGGTTAATTTAATTTATATATATTTGAGATGGAATTTCACATTACTTGCCCAAGCCAGAGTGCAATGGCTCGATCTTGGCTCACTGCAACCTCTGCCTCCTGGGTTCAAGTGATTCTCCTGCCTCAGCCTACCAAGTAGCTGGGATTACAAGTGCACACCACTACACCCAGCTAATTTTTTGTATTCTTAGTAGAAATGGATTTTCATCATGTTAGCCAAGCTGATCTTGAACTCCTGACCTCAGGTGATCCGCCCACTTTGGTCTCCCAAAGTGCTGGGATTACAGGCATGGGCCATCACGCCCAGACAATTTAATATTTTTGCTATTGTTAGTGCTGCAATAAACATATGTGTGCAGGTGTCTTTTTGATATAATGATTTATCTTACTTTGGTAGACACATAGTAGTGACATTGCTGGGTTGAAAGGTAGGTCTATTTTTAGTTCTTTGAGAAGTCTTCATGCCATTTTTCATAAAGGTTGTCCTACTTTATGTTCCCACCAATGGTATTTAAGCATTTTCTTTTCTCTGAATCCTTGCCAATATTTGTTGTTTTTTGACTTATTTATTATTATTATTATTCTTTAAGTTCTGAGTTACGTGTGTAGAACTTGAAGGTTACTTACATAGGTATATACGTGCCATGTTGGTTTGCTGAACCCATCAACCTGTCATCTACATTAGGTATTTCTCCTAATGCCATCCCTCCTCTAGCCTCCCACACCTGCCCTCCTCTGACAGGCCCCTGTGTGTGATATTCCCCTCCCTGTGTCCATGTGTTCTCATTGTTCAACTCCTACTTATGAGTGAGAACATGCAGTATTTGGTTTTCTGCTCCTGTGTTAGTTTGCTGAGAATGATGATTTGCAGCTCCATCCATGTTGTGCAAAGGACATGAGCTCATCCTTTTTTATGGCTGCATAGTATTCCCTGGTGTATCTGTGCCACATTTTCTTTATCCAATCTATCATTGATAGGCATGTGGGTTGGTTCCAAGGCTTTGCTACTGTGAATAGCACTGCAATAAACATACATGTGCATGTGTCTTTATAGTAGAGTGATTTATACTTCTTTGGGCATATACCCAGGGATGGCATTGCTGAGTCAAATGGTATTTCTGGTTCCAGATCACTGAGGAATCGCCACACTGTCTTCCACAATGTTTGAACTAATTTAAACTCTCACCAACAGTGTAAAAGCATTCCTATTTCTCTACATTCTCTCCAGCATTTGTTGTTTCCTAGCATTTTAGTGATCACCATTCTAACTGGTGTGAGATGGTATCTCATTGTGGTTTTGATTTGCATTTCTCTAATGACCAGCGATGATGAGCTTTTTAAAAAATATATATGTTTGTTGTCCATATACATGTCTTATTTTGAGAAGTGTCTGTTCATGCCCTTTGCCCACTTTTTGATAGAGTTGTTCCTTTTTTCTTGCAAATTTGTTTAAGTACAGCCATTATGCTATTAAATGGACCTGTTTTAAGTGGCACTGATGAGTTTTGACAAATATGTATATACCCATAGAATCACCGCCAATACTCAAGACACAGGATGTTTCTAAAACCCCATAAATTTCTCTTCTGTCTCTTCCCAGTCAATTCTCATTATCCCCAGCCTCAGGGAATCACTGATATGCTTTCTGTCCCTATAGATTAGATTTGTCTTTTCTAGAGTTTCATATTGCTGGAATAATACAGTATTTACTTTTTAATATATGAGTTCTTACACTCAGGACAGGGTTTGTTTTGGATTTGTTTCCATATCCTTTCAGTACTTAGTACTATTCTTAATGTTAGACATTCTAATAGATGTGTATCAGTATTTAGTTGTGGTTTGCATTTTCATTTCACTAATAACTAATGATGCTGTGCATTTTTCATGTGCTTAATGACCATTTGTGTATATTTTTGGTAAAGTGTCACTTCTAATGTTTTGCCCATTTTAAAAAACTGGGTTGTTTATCTCCTCTTATTGAATTGTAAGAATCTTTTATATATTCTAGATACGAGTCCTTTGCCAGGTAGATGTATTGCAAACACTGTCTCCCAATATATGCCTTGCCTTTTTATTTTCCTACCAGCCAAAAACTTTTAATTTTAATGAAGTTCGATTTAACTTTTCTTTCTCTAACAGCCAGTCCTTTATTTTTCATTTTCTGTTTTTATGTATTTAGAAGTCACAAGTTCAGATTTCTCACATGTATATATTGCACAATGGAGTAGTGTGGGCTTTAGCGTACACATCTCCCAAGTAGTGAACGTTGTACCCTACACTTAATTTTTCAGCCCTCACTCCCCTCTCACTCTCCAATACTTTGTAGTCAACAATAGCTGTTATTCTGCT
Source organism: Saguinus midas (assembly GCA_021498475.1). Taxonomy (NCBI): domain Eukaryota; kingdom Metazoa; phylum Chordata; class Mammalia; order Primates; family Cebidae; genus Saguinus; species Saguinus midas. Next base: position 138,240,680 of record CM038398.1, on the reverse strand, counting down.
CTATATGTCCATGCTTACCCTTTGTTTAGTTCACTTAGAAGTGAGAACATGTGGTATTTGACTTCCTTTTCTGAGTTATTTAATTTATGATAATAGGCTTGGTTACATCCATGTTACTGCAGAAAACATGATTTTATTATGTTTTTATGGCTGAGTGGTATTCTGTGGTGTATATATACCACATTTTATTTATCCAGTCCTCCACTGATGGACACTTAGGTTAATTTAATTTATATATATTTGAGATGGAATTTCACATTACTTGCCCAAGCCAGAGTGCAATGGCTCGATCTTGGCTCACTGCAACCTCTGCCTCCTGGGTTCAAGTGATTCTCCTGCCTCAGCCTACCAAGTAGCTGGGATTACAAGTGCACACCACTACACCCAGCTAATTTTTTGTATTCTTAGTAGAAATGGATTTTCATCATGTTAGCCAAGCTGATCTTGAACTCCTGACCTCAGGTGATCCGCCCACTTTGGTCTCCCAAAGTGCTGGGATTACAGGCATGGGCCATCACGCCCAGACAATTTAATATTTTTGCTATTGTTAGTGCTGCAATAAACATATGTGTGCAGGTGTCTTTTTGATATAATGATTTATCTTACTTTGGTAGACACATAGTAGTGACATTGCTGGGTTGAAAGGTAGGTCTATTTTTAGTTCTTTGAGAAGTCTTCATGCCATTTTTCATAAAGGTTGTCCTACTTTATGTTCCCACCAATGGTATTTAAGCATTTTCTTTTCTCTGAATCCTTGCCAATATTTGTTGTTTTTTGACTTATTCATTTATTATTATTATTCTTTAAGTTCTGAGTTACGTGTGTAGAACTTGAAGGTTACTTACATAGGTATATACGTGCCATGTTGGTTTGCTGAACCCATCAACCTGTCATCTACATTAGGTATTTCTCCTAATGCCATCCCTCCTCTAGCCTCCCACACCTGCCCTCCTCTGACAGGCCCCTGTGTGTGATATTCCCCTCCCTGTGTCCATGTGTTCTCATTGTTCAACTCCTACTTATGAGTGAGAACATGCAGTATTTGGTTTTCTGCTCCTGTGTTAGTTTGCTGAGAATGATGATTTGCAGCTCCATCCATGTTGTGCAAAGGACATGAGCTCATCCTTTTTTATGGCTGCATAGTATTCCCTGGTGTATCTGTGCCACATTTTCTTTATCCAATCTATCATTGATAGGCATGTGGGTTGGTTCCAAGGCTTTGCTACTGTGAATAGCACTGCAATAAACATACATGTGCATGTGTCTTTATAGTAGAGTGATTTATACTTCTTTGGGCATATACCCAGGGATGGCATTGCTGAGTCAAATGGTATTTCTGGTTCCAGATCACTGAGGAATCACCACACTGTCTTCCACAATGTTTGAACTAATTTAAACTCTCACCAACAGTGTAAAAGCATTCCTATTTCTCTACATTCTCTCCAGCATTTGTTGTTTCCTAGCATTTTAATGATCACCATTCTAACTGGTGTGAGATGGTATCTCATTGTGGTTTTGATTTGCATTTCTCTAATGACCAGCGATGATGAGCTTTTTAAAAAATATATATGTTTGTTGTCCATATACATGTCTTATTTTGAGAAGTGTCTGTTCATGCCCTTTGCCCACTTTTTGATAGAGTTGTTCCTTTTTTTCTTGCAAATTTGTTTAAGTTCCTTGCAGAGTCTGGATATTAGCCCATTGTCAGATGGATAGATGCAAAAATTTTCTCCCATTCTGGAGGTTGCTTGTTCACTCTGATGACACTTTCTTTTGCTGTGCAGAAGCTCTTTAGTTTAATTAGATCCCATATGTCAATTTTAGCTTTTGTTGCCATTGCTTTTGGTGTTTTAGTCATGAAGTCTTTGCCCATGCTTATGTACTGAATGGTATTGCCTAGGTTTTCTTTTGTGGTTCTTTTTTTTTTTTATGGTTTTGGGTCCTATATTTAACTCTGTAATCCATCTTCAGTTAATATTCATATAAGGTGTAATGAAGGGGTCCAATTTCAGTTTTCAGCATATGGCTAGCCAGTTTTCCCAACACTATTTATTAAATAGGGAATCATTTCTTGATTGCTTGTTTTTGTCAGGTTTGTCAATCAGCTGTAGACGTGTGGTGTTATCTGAGGCCTCTGTTGTGTTCCATTGGTCTATATATCTGTTTTGGTACCAGTACTATGCTGTTTTTGTTACTGTAGCCTTGTAGTATAGTTTGAAGTCAGGTAGTGTGATGCCCACCCCCGGCCTTTGTTCTTTTTGCTTAAGATTGTCTTTGCTATATGGGCTCTTTTGTGGTTCCAAATGAAATTTAAAGTAGTTTTTTCTAACTCTGTGAAGAAGGTCAATGGTAGCTTGATGGGGATAGCATTGAATCTATAAATTACTTTGGGTAGTATGACAATTTTCACGATATTGATTTTATGTTCAATGTTCATAGAAACAAATGTTCAAATGTTTTATTCATTTGTTTTACCCCTCTTATTTCCTTGAGCAGTGGCTTATAGTTCTCCTTGAAGAGGTCCTTCACATTCCTTATAAGTTGTATTCCTAGGTGTTTTATTCTCTTTGTAGCAATTGTGAATGGGAGTTCACTCATGATTTGGTTCTCTGTTTGTCTGTTATTGATGTATAGGAATACTTGTAATTTTTGCACATTGATTTTGTGTCCTGTGGCTTTGTTGAAGTTGTTTATCAGCTTAAGGAGATTTTTGGGCTGAGATGATGGTGTTTTCTAAATATACAATCATGTTCTGCAAACAGAAACAATTTGACTCCCTCTCATCCTGTTTGAATACCCCTTATTTCTTTCCCTTGTTGGGTTAGCCTGGCCAGAACTTGCAATACTATGTTGAATAAGAGTGGTGAGAGAGGGCATCCTTATCTTGTGCTAGTTTTCTAAGGGAATGTTTTCTGCTTTTGCCTATTCAGTATGACATTGACTCTGGGTTTCTCATAAATAGCTCTTATTACTTGGGAATACATTCAATCAATACCTAGTTTATTGAGAGTTCTTAGCATGAAGCGCTGTTGAATATTTTCTAAGGCTTTTTCTGCATCTATTGTGATAATCGTGGTTTTTGTCATTGGTTCTTCTTATGTGATGGATTACATTTATTGATTTGCATGTGTTGAACCAGCCTTGCATTCCAGGGATGAAGCTGACTTGATCATGGTGGATAAGCTTTTTGATGTTCTGCTAGATTTGGTGTGCCAGTATTTTATTAAGAATTTTCACATCAATGTTCATCAGAGATATTGGCCTGAAATTATCTTTGTGTGTGTGTGTGTGTGTGTGTGTGTGTGTGTGTGTGTGTGTGTGTGTATCTGCCAGATTTTGGTATCAGGATGATGCTGGCTTTGTAAAATGAGTTAGGGAGTTTTCTATTGTTTGAAATAGTTTTAGAAGGAATGGTACCAGCTCCACTTTGTACATCTGGTAGAATTTGGCTGTGAATCCATCTGGTCCTGGGATTTTTTTGGTTAGTAAGCTATTTATTAGTGACTCAAGTTTAGAACTTGTTATTGGTCTATTCAAGGATTCATCTGCTTCCTGGTTTACTCTTGGGAGGCTATATGTGACCAGAAATTTATCCATTTTCTCTATAATTTATAGTTTATTTGTGAAGAACTGCTTGTAGTATTCTCTGATAGTAGTTTGTATTTCTGTGGGATCAGTGCTGATATCCCTTTTATCATTTTTTATTGCATTTTAGGTTTTGGGGTACATGTGCAGAACATACAAGATAGCTGCATAGGTACACACATGGCAGTGTGTTTTGCTTCCTTCCTCCCTTCACCCATATTTGGCATTTCTCCCCAGGCTATCCCTCCCCATCTCCCCCACCATTGTCCCTCCCCTATTTCCCCCAATAGACCCCAGTGTGTAGTACCCCCTTCCCTGTGTCCATGTGTTCTCATTTTTCCTCACCCGCATATGAGTGAAAATATGTGGTATTTCATTTTCTGCTCTTGTGTCAGTTTGCTAAGAATGGTGTTCTCCAGATTCATCCATGTCCTTACAAAGGACACAAACTCATCATTTTTGATTGCTGCTTAATATTCCATGGTGTATATGTGCCACATTTTTTCAGTCCAATCTATCATCGATGGGCATTTGGGTTGGTTCCAGGTCTTTGGTATTGTAAACAGTGCTGCAATGAACATTTGTGTGCATGTGTCCTTATAATAGAATGATTTATATTCTTTTGGATATATACCCAGTAATGGGATTGCTGGGTCAAATGGAATTTCTATTTCTAGGTCCTTGAGGAATCACCACACTGTCTTCCACAATGGTTGAACTAATTTACATTCCCAACAGTGTAAGAGTGTTTCTATTTCTCCACATCCTCTCCAGCATCTGTTGTCTCCAGATTTTTTAATGATCGCCATTCTAACTGGCTTGAGATGGTATCTCAATGTGGTTTTGATTTGCATCTCTCTAATGACCAGTGATGATGAGCATTTTTTCATGTGTTTGTTGGCCTCATGTATGTCTTCTTTTCTAAAGTGTCTGTTCATATTCTTTGCCCATTTTTGAATGGGCTTGTTTGTTTTATTCCTGTAAATCTGTTTGAGTTCTTTGTAAATTTTGGATATCAGCCCTTTGTCAGATGGATAAACTGCAAAGATTTTTTCCCATTCTGTTGGTTGCCGATTCACTCTAGTGACTGTTTTTTTGTTTGTTTGGTTTTGTTTTTTTTTGTTTGGCTTTTTGTTTGTTTTTGTTTGTTTTTCTTTTGCTGTGCAAAATCTGTGGAGTTTGATTAGGTCCCATTTGTCTATTTGGCTTTTGTTGCCAATGTTTTTGGTGTTCTGGTCATGAAGTCCTTGCCTACTCCTATGTCCTGAATGGTTTTGCCTATATTTTCCTCAAGGGTTTTTATGGTGCCAGGTCTTATGTTTAAGTTTTTAATCCATCAGGAGTTAATTTTAGTGTAAGGTGTCAGGATGTGGTCCAGTTTCTGCTTTCTGCACATGTCTAATCAGTTTTCCCAACACCATTTATTAAACAGGGAATCCTTTCCCCATCTTGTTTTTGTCTGGTTTATCAAAGATTATATGGTTGTAGATATGTTGTGTTGCCTCCAATGCCTCTGTTCTGTTCCATTTGTCTATTTGGCTTTTTGTTTGTTTTTCTTTTGCTGTGCAAAATCTGTGGAGTTTGATTAGGTCCCATTTGTCTATTTGGCTTTTTGTTTTGTTTGTTTGTTTGTTTTTCTTTTGCTGTGCAAAATCTGTGGAGTTTGATTAGGTCCCATTTGTCTATTTGGCTTTTTGTTTTGTTTTGTTTTGTTTTGTTTTGTTTTGTTTTGTTTTGTTTTGTTTTGTTTTGTTTTGTTTTGTTTGTTTGTTTGTTTTTCTTTTGCTGTGCAAAATCTGTGGAGTTTGATTAGGTCCCATTTGTCTATTTGGCTTTTTGTTTTGTTTTGTTTTGTTTTGTTTTGTTTTGTTTTGTTTTGTTTTGTTTTGTTTTGTTTGTTTGTTTGTTTTTCTTTTGCTGTGCAAAATCTGTGGAGTTTGATTAGGTCCCATTTGTCTATTTGGCTTTTTGTTTTGTTTTGTTTTGTTTTGTTTTGTTTTGTTTTGTTTTGTTTTGTTTGTTTGTTTGTTTTTCTTTTGCTGTGCAAAATCTGTGGAGTTTGATTAGGTCCCATTTGTCTATTTGGCTTTTTGTTTTGTTTTGTTTTGTTTTGTTTTGTTTTGTTTTGTTTTGTTTTGTTTTGTTTTGTTTTGTTTTGTTTTGTTTTGTTTTGTTTTGTTTTGTTTTGTTTGTTTTTCTTTTGCTGTGCAAAATCTGTGGAGTTTGATTAGGTCCCATTTGTCTATTTGGCTTTTGTTGCCAATGTTTTTGGTGTTCTGGTCATGAAGTCCTTGCCTACTCCTATGTCCTGAATGGTTTTGCCTATATTTTCCTCAAGGGTTTTTATGGTGCCAGGTCTTATGTTTAAGTTTTTAATCCATCAGGAGTTAATTTTAGTGTAAGGTGTCAGGATGTGGTCCAGTTTCTGCTTTCTGCACATGTCTAATCAGTTTTCCCAACACCATTTATTAAACAGGGAATCCTTTCCCCATCTTGTTTTTGTCTGGTTTATCAAAGATTATATGGTTGTAGATATGTTGTGTTGCCTCCAATGCCTCTGTTCTGTTCCATTGGTCTATATCTCTGTTTTGGTACCAGTACCAGGCTGTTTTGATTACTGTAGCCTTGTAGTATAGTTTGAAGTCTGGTAGTGTGATGCCTCCCGCTGTGATCTTTTTGCTTAAAATTGACATTGCTATGCAGGCTCTCTTTGGTTCCATATGAAATTCATGGTGGTTTTTCCAGTTCTGTGAAGAAATTCAATGGTAGCTTGATGGGGATAGCATTGATTCTGTAAACTACTTTGGGCAGTATAGCCATTTTCATGATACTGATTCTTCCTAATTATGAACATGGAAGGTTTCTCTATCAGTTTGTGTCCTCCCTTATTTCATTGAGCAGTAGTTTGTAGTTTTCCTTGAAGAGGTCTCTTACATCCCTTGTAAGTTTTATTCCTAGGTATTTTATTCTCTTTGTAGCAATTGTGAATGGCATGTCATTCTTGATTTGGTTCTCTTTAAGTCTGTTATTGGTTTATAGGAATGCTTGTGATTTTGGAACATTGATTTTATATCCCGAGATTTTGTTGAAGTTGATTATCAGTTTCAGGAGTTTTCAAGCTGCAGTGATGGGGTCTTCTAGGTATTCTATCATGTCTTCTGCAAATAGAGACAATTTGGCTTCCACCTTTTCTATTTGAATACCCTTTATTTCTTTTCCTTGCCTGATTGTTCTGGCTAGAACTTCCAGTACTATGTTGAATAGGAGTGGTGAGAGAGAGCATGCTGGTCTAGCGCTGGAGTTCAAAGGGAATGCTTCCAGTTTTTTCCTATTTAGTATGATATTGGCTGTTGGTTTGTCATAAATAACTTATTACTTTGAGATATGTTCCATCAATACCAAGTTTATTGAGGATTTTTAGCATAAAGGGCTGTTGAATTTTGTCAAATGCCTTCTCTGTGTCAATTGAGACAATAATGTGGTTTTTGTTTTTGGTTCTGTTTATGTGGTAAATTACATTTACAGACTTTCATATGTTGAACCAGCCTTGCATTCACGGGATGAATCCTACTTGATCATGATGGATAAGTTTTTTTAATATGCTGTTGCAATCGATTTGCCAGTATTTTAATGAAGATTTTTGCATCTATGTTCATCATGGATATTGGCCTGAAGTTTTCTTTTCTTGTTGAGTCTCTGCTGGGTTTTGGTATCAGGATGATGTTGGTCTCATAAAATGATTTGGAAAGGGTTACCTCTTTTTTGATTATTTGAAATAGTTTCAGAAGGAATGGTACCAGCTCCTCTTTGTGTGTCTGGTAGAATTCGGCTGTGGACCCATCTGGACCTAGGCTTTTTTTGTGTGGTAGGCTCTTAATTGCTGCCTCAACTTCAGACCGTGTTACTGGCCTCTTCATAGTTTTGGCTTCCTCATTGGGGAGAACACAGGTGTACAGGAATTTATCCACTTCCTCCTGGTTTACTAGATTATGTGCATAGAGTTGTTTGTAGTATTCTCTGATGATGATTTGAATTTCTGTGGAATCTGTGGTGATTTCCCTTTTATCGATTTTATTGCATCTATTTTGTTGTATTCTCTTTTCTTTTTTATCAGTCTGGCTAATGGTCTGTCTATTTTGTTAATCTTTTTGAAAAAAACAGCTCTTGAATTTATATATATTTGAAGGGATTTTTGTGTCTCTATCTCCTTCAGTTCTACTCTGATCTTAGTTATTTCTTGTCTTCTGCTAGGTTTTGAGTTTTTTTTTGACTTTGCTTTTTTAGCTTTTTCAATTTTAACAATAAAGTGCCATTTTGGATCTCTCCACTGTTCTCATGTGGGCACTTATTGCTATATATTTTACTCTACAGACTGCTTTAAATGTGTCCCAGAGATTCTGGTATGTTGTGTCTTCATTCTCATTGGTTTCTAAGAACTTCTTTATTTCTGCCTTCATTTCATTCTTTATCCAATCAACATTCAAGAGCCAGTTGTTCAGTTTTCATGAAGCTGTGCGGTTCTGAGTTAGTTTCTGAATTCTGAGTTCTAACTTGATTGCACTATGATCTGAGAGACTGTTTGTTATGATTTCAGTTGTTTTGCACTTGCTGAGGAGTGCCTTACTTCCAATTATGTAGTCAAATTTGGAGTAGGTGTGATGTGGTGCTGAGGAGAATGTATATTCTGTGGATTGGGGGTGGAGAGTTCTGTAAATGTCTATCAGGTTTGCTTGTTCCAGATCTGAGTTCAGGCCCTGGATATCCTTGTTAATTTTCTGTCTGGTTTATTTGTTGAATGTTGACAGTGAAGTGTTAAAGTCTCCCACTATTATTGTGTGGGAGTCTAAGTCTCTTGGTAAGTCATTAAGAACTTGTCTTATATATCTGGGTACTCCTGCATTGGGTCCATATATATTTAGAATCATTAGCTCTTCTTATTGTATCAATTCTTTTACCATTATGTAATGACCTCCTTTGTCTCTTTTGATCTTTGTTGCTTTAAAGTCTTTTTTATCAGAGATAAGAATTGCAACTCCTGCTTTTTTTTCTCTCCATTTGCTTGGAAAATCTTCCTCCATCCCTTTATTTTGAGCCTTTGTGTATCCTTGCATGTGAGATGGGTTTCCTGGATAGAGCACAGCGATTGGTTTTGATTTTTTATCCAATTTGCCAGTCTGTGTCTATTGTTTGGTGAATTTAGCCCATTTACATTTAGGGTTAATATTGTTATGTGTGAGTTTAATACTGCTGTTTTGATGCTCTCTGGCTGTGTTTTGTTGTTGTTGTTGTTGTTGTTGTTGTTGTTGTTGTTGTTGTTGTTGTTGTTGTTGTTGTTGTTGTTGTTGTTGTTGTTGTTGTTGTTGTTGTTGTTGTTGTTGTTGTTGTTGTTGTTGTTGTTGTTGTTGTTGTTGTTGTTGTTGTTGTTGTTGTTGTTGTTGTTGTTGTTGTTGTTGTTGTTGTTGTTGTTGTTGTTGTTGTTGTTGTTGTTGTTGTTGTTGTTGTTGTTGTTGTTGTTGTTGTTGTTGTTGTTGTTGTTGTTGTTGTTGTTGTTGTTGTTGTTGTTGTTGTTGTTGTTGTTGTTGTTGTTGTTGTTGTTGTTGTTGTTGTTGTTGTTGTTGTTGTTGTTGTTGTTGTTGTTGTTGTTGTTGTTGTTGTTGTTGTTGTTGTTGTTGTTGTTGTTGTTGTTGTTGTTGTTGTTGTTGTTGTTGTTGTTGTTGTTGTTGTTGTTGTTGTTGTTGTTGTTGTTGTTGTTGTTGTTGTTGTTGTTGTTGTTGTTGTTGTTGTTGTTGTTGTTGTTGTTGTTGTTGTTGTTGTTGTTGTTGTTGTTGTTGTTGTTGTTGTTGTTGTTGTTGTTGTTGTTGTTGTTGTTGTTGTTGTTGTTGTTGTTGTTGTTGTTGTTGTTGTTGTTGTTGTTGTTGTTGTTGTTGTTGTTGTTGTTGTTGTTGTTGTTGTTGTTGTTGTTGTTGTTGTTGTTGTTGTTGTTGTTGTTGTTGTTGTTGTTGTTGTTGTTGTTGTTGTTGTTGTTGTTGTTGTTGTTGTTGTTGTTGTTGTTGTTGTTGTTGTTGTTGTTGTTGTTGTTGTTGTTGTTGTTGTTGTTGTTGTTGTTGTTGTTGTTGTTGTTGTTGTTGTTGTTGTTGTTGTTGTTGTTGTTGTTGTTGTTGTTGTTGTTGTTGTTGTTGTTGTTGTTGTTGTTGTTGTTGTTGTTGTTGTTGTTGTTGTTGTTGTTGTTGTTGTTGTTGTTGTTGTTGTTGTTGTTGTTGTTGTTGTTGTTGTTGTTGTTGTTGTTGTTGTTGTTGTTGTTGTTGTTGTTGTTGTTGTTGTTGTTGTTGTTGTTGTTGTTGTTGTTGTTGTTGTTGTTGTTGTTGTTGTTGTTGTTGTTGTTGTTGTTGTTGTTGTTGTTGTTGTTGTTGTTGTTGTTGTTGTTGTTGTTGTTGTTGTTGTTGTTGTTGTTGTTGTTGTTGTTGTTGTTGTTGTTGTTGTTGTTGTTGTTGTTGTTGTTGTTGTTGTTGTTGTTGTTGTTGTTGTTGTTGTTGTTGTTGTTGTTGTTGTTGTTGTTGTTGTTGTTGTTGTTGTTGTTGTTGTTGTTGTTGTTGTTGTTGTTGTTGTTGTTGTTGTTGTTGTTGTTGTTGTTGTTGTTGTTGTTGTTGTTGTTGTTGTTGTTGTTGTTGTTGTTGTTGTTGTTGTTGTTGTTGTTGTTGTTGTTGTTGTTGTTGTTGTTGTTGTTGTTGTTGTTGTTGTTGTTGTTGTTGTTGTTGTTGTTGTTGTTGTTGTTGTTGTTGTTGTTGTTGTTGTTGTTGTTGTTGTTGTTGTTGTTGTTGTTGTTGTTGTTGTTGTTGTTGTTGTTGTTGTTGTTGTTGTTGTTGTTGTTGTTGTTGTTGTTGTTGTTGTTGTTGTTGTTGTTGTTGTTGTTGTTGTTGTTGTTGTTGTTGTTGTTGTTGTTGTTGTTGTTGTTGTTGTTGTTGTTGTTGTTGTTGTTGTTGTTGTTGTTGTTGTTGTTGTTGTTGTTGTTGTTGTTGTTGTTGTTGTTGTTGTTGTTGTTGTTGTTGTTGTTGTTGTTGTTGTTGTTGTTGTTGTTGTTGTTGTTGTTGTTGTTGTTGTTGTTGTTGTTGTTGTTGTTGTTGTTGTTGTTGTTGTTGTTGTTGTTGTTGTTGTTGTTGTTGTTGTTGTTGTTGTTGTTGTTGTTGTTGTTGTTGTTGTTGTTGTTGTTGTTGTTGTTGTTGTTGTTGTTGTTGTTGTTGTTGTTGTTGTTGTTGTTGTTGTTGTTGTTGTTGTTGTTGTTGTTGTTGTTGTTGTTGTTGTTGTTGTTGTTGTTGTTGTTGTTGTTGTTGTTGTTGTTGTTGTTGTTGTTGTTGTTGTTGTTGTTGTTGTTGTTGTTGTTGTTGTTGTTGTTGTTGTTGTTGTTGTTGTTGTTGTTGTTGTTGTTGTTGTTGTTGTTGTTGTTGTTGTTGTTGTTGTTGTTGTTGTTGTTGTTGTTGTTGTTGTTGTTGTTGTTGTTGTTGTTGTTGTTGTTGTTGTTGTTGTTGTTGTTGTTGTTGTTGTTGTTGTTGTTGTTGTTGTTGTTGTTGTTGTTGTTGTTGTTGTTGTTGTTGTTGTTGTTGTTGTTGTTGTTGTTGTTGTTGTTGTTGTTGTTGTTGTTGTTGTTGTTGTTGTTGTTGTTGTTGTTGTTGTTGTTGTTGTTGTTGTTGTTGTTGTTGTTGTTGTTGTTGTTGTTGTTGTTGTTGTTGTTGTTGTTGTTGTTGTTGTTGTTGTTGTTGTTGTTGTTGTTGTTGTTGTTGTTGTTGTTGTTGTTGTTGTTGTTGTTGTTGTTGTTGTTGTTGTTGTTGTTGTTGTTGTTGTTGTTGTTGTTGTTGTTGTTGTTGTTGTTGTTGTTGTTGTTGTTGTTGTTGTTGTTGTTGTTGTTGTTGTTGTTGTTGTTGTTGTTGTTGTTGTTGTTGTTGTTGTTGTTGTTGTTGTTGTTGTTGTTGTTGTTGTTGTTGTTGTTGTTGTTGTTGTTGTTGTTGTTGTTGTTGTTGTTGTTGTTGTTGTTGTTGTTGTTGTTGTTGTTGTTGTTGTTGTTGTTGTTGTTGTTGTTGTTGTTGTTGTTGTTGTTGTTGTTGTTGTTGTTGTTGTTGTTGTTGTTGTTGTTGTTGTTGTTGTTGTTGTTGTTGTTGTTGTTGTTGTTGTTGTTGTTGTTGTTGTTGTTGTTGTTGTTGTTGTTGTTGTTGTTGTTGTTGTTGTTGTTGTTGTTGTTGTTGTTGTTGTTGTTGTTGTTGTTGTTGTTGTTGTTGTTGTTGTTGTTGTTGTTGTTGTTGTTGTTGTTGTTGTTGTTGTTGTTGTTGTTGTTGTTGTTGATGCTGTTTTTGTTGATGCTCTTTAGCATTTGTATGTTTTTAGAATGGCTGCTACTGGTTGTTTCTTTCTATGTGCTCTTTCAGGAGCTCTTGTAAAGCAGGCCTGGTGGTGACAAAATCTCTGAGTTCTTGCTTGTTGGCAAAGATTTTATTCTTCCTTCACTTATGTAACTCAGTTTGGCTGGATATGAAATTCTGGGTTGAAAGTTTATTTCTTTAAGGATGTTGAATATTGGCTCCCACTCTCTTCTGGCTTGTAGAGTTTCTGCCGAGAGATCTGCTGTGAGTCTGATGGGCTTCCCTTTGTGGGTGACCCTTATCTTTCCCTCTGGCTGCCCTTAGTATTTTCTCCTTCATTTCAACCCTGGTGAATCTGAGGCTATGTGCCTTGTGGTTGCTCTTCCTGTGGAATATCTTTGTGGGGTTGTCTGTATTTCCTGTAGCTGAGTATTGACCTGTCTTGCTAGGTTCAGAAAAATTTTCAGGATAATATCTTGAAGAGTATTTTCCAGGTTGGATTCATTCTCGTCATCACATTCTGGTACACCTATCAAACATAGGTTAGGTCTCTTTACAGAGCCCCACATTTCTTGGAGATTTTGTTTATTCCTTTTTGTGTTTTTTTTCCTCTAATCTTGGTTTTTTGTTTTATTTCATTGAGTTGATCTTCGATGTCTGATATTCTTTCTTCTGCTTGGTCAATTTGGCTGTTGAAACCTGTGCATGCTTCGCAAAGTTTTCGTGTTGTGTTTTTCACCTCCTTCAATTCATTCATATTTCTCTATAAGTTGTCAATTCTTCTTAGCATTTTCTCAAATCTTTTTTAAAAAATTTTTTTCAAGGTTCTTAGTTTCTTTGCATTGCTTTAGAACATGTTCTTTTGGCTCACTGAAGTTTCTCATTAGCCACCTTCTGAAGTCTGATTCCATCATTTTATCACACTCATTCTCCGTCCAGCTCTGTTCCCTTGCTGGTGAGGAGTTTTGTACCTTTGTAGGAGGTGAAGTGTTTTGTTTTCTGGTGTTTTCCTTCTTTTTGCACTGGTTTCTTCCCATCTTTGTGGGTTTATCCACCTGTCATCTTAGTAGTTGCTGACTTTTTGATTGGGTCTTTGAATGGATACCCAGATTGTTGTTGTTGTTGTTGTTGTTGTTGTTGTTGTTGTTGTTGTTGTTGTTGTTGTTGTTGTTGTTGTTGTTGTTGTTGTTGTTGTTGTTGTTGTTGTTGTTGTTGTTGTTGTTGTTGTTGTTGTTGTTGTTGTTGTTGTTGTTGTTGTTGTTGTTGTTGTTGTTGTTGTTGTTGTTGTTGTTGTTGTTGTTGTTGTTGTTGTTGTTGTTGTTGTTGTTGTTGTTGTTGTTGTTGTTGTTGTTGTTGTTGTTGTTGTTGTTGTTGTTGTTGTTGTTGTTGTTGTTGTTGTTGTTGTTGTTGTTGTTGTTGTTGTTGTTGTTGTTGTTGTTGTTGTTGTTGTTGTTGTTGTTGTTGTTGTTGTTGTTGTTGTTGTTGTTGTTGTTGTTGTTGTTGTTGTTGTTGTTGTTGTTGTTGTTGTTGTTGTTGTTGTTGTTGTTGTTGTTGTTGTTGTTGTTGTTGTTGTTGTTGTTGTTGTTGTTGTTGTTGTTGTTGTTGTTGTTGTTGTTGTTGTTGTTGTTGTTGTTGTTGTTGTTGTTGTTGTTGTTGTTGTTGTTGTTGTTGTTGTTGTTGTTGTTGTTGTTGTTGTTGTTGTTGTTGTTGTTGTTGTTGTTGTTGTTGTTGTTGTTGTTGTTGTTGTTGTTGTTGTTGTTGTTGTTGTTGTTGTTGTTGTTGTTGTTGTTGTTGTTGTTGTTGTTGTTGTTGTTGTTGTTGTTGTTGTTGTTGTTGTTGTTGTTGTTGTTGTTGTTGTTGTTGTTGTTGTTGTTGTTGTTGTTGTTGTTGTTGTTGTTGTTGTTGTTGTTGTTGTTGTTGTTGTTGTTGTTGTTGTTGTTGTTGTTGTTGTTGTTGTTGTTGTTGTTGTTGTTGTTGTTGTTGTTGTTGTTGTTGTTGTTGTTGTTGTTGTTGTTGTTGTTGTTGTTGTTGTTGTTGTTGTTGTTGTTGTTGTTGTTGTTGTTGTTGTTGTTGTTGTTGTTGTTGTTGTTGTTGTTGTTGTTGTTGTTGTTGTTGTTGTTGTTGTTGTTGTTGTTGTTGTTGTTGTTGTTGTTGTTGTTGTTGTTGTTGTTGTTGTTGTTGTTGTTGTTGTTGTTGTTGTTGTTGTTGTTGTTGTTGTTGTTGTTGTTGTTGTTGTTGTTGTTGTTGTTGTTGTTGTTGTTGTTGTTGTTGTTGTTGTTGTTGTTGTTGTTGTTGTTGTTGTTGTTGTTGTTGTTGTTGTTGTTGTTGTTGTTGTTGTTGTTGTTGTTGTTGTTGTTGTTGTTGTTGTTGTTGTTGTTGTTGTTGTTGTTGTTGTTGTTGTTGTTGTTGTTGTTGTTGTTGTTGTTGTTGTTGTTGTTGTTGTTGTTGTTGTTGTTGTTGTTGTTGTTGTTGTTGTTGTTGTTTGTTTGTTTGTTTGTTTGTTTGTTTGTTTGTTTGTTTGTTTGTTTGTTTGTTTGTTTGTTTGTTTGTTTGTTTGTTTGTTTGTTTGTTTGTTTGTTTGTTTGTTTGTTTGTTTGTTTGTTTGTTTGTTTGTTTGTTTGTTTGTTTGTTTGTTTGTTTGTTTGTTTGTTTGTTTGTTTGTTTGTTTGTTTGTTTGTTTGTTTGTTTGTTTGTTTGTTTGTTTGTTTGTTTGTTTGTTTGTTTGTTTGTTTGTTTGTTTGTTTGTTTGTTTGTTTGTTTGTTTGTTTGTTTGTTTGTTTGTTTGTTTGTTTGTTTGTTTGTTTGTTTGTTTGTTTGTTTGTTTGTTTGTTTGTTTGTTTGTTTGTTTGTTTGTTTGTTTGTTTGTTTGTTTGTTTGTTTGTTTGTTTGTTTGTTTGTTTGTTTGTTTGTTTGTTTGTTTGTTTGTTTGTTTGTTTGTTTGTTTGTTTGTTTGTTTGTTTGTTTGTTTGTTTGTTTGTTTGTTTGTTTGTTTGTTTGTTTGTTTGTTTGTTTGTTTGTTTGTTTGTTTGTTTGTTTGTTTGTTTGTTTGTTTGTTTGTTTGTTTGTTTGTTTGTTTGTTTGTTTGTTTGTTTGTTTGTTTGTTTGTTTGTTTGTTTGTTTGTTTGTTTGTTTGTTTGTTTGTTTGTTTGTTTGTTTGTTTGTTTGTTTGTTTGTTTGTTTGTTTGTTTGTTTGTTTGTTTGTTTGTTTGTTTGTTTGTTTGTTTGTTTGTTTGTTTGTTTGTTTGTTTGTTTGTTTGTTTGTTTGTTTGTTTGTTTGTTTGTTTGTTTGTTTGTTTGTTTGTTTGTTTGTTTGTTTGTTTGTTTGTTTGTTTGTTTGTTTGTTTGTTTGTTTGTTTGTTTGTTTGTTTGTTTGTTTGTTTGTTTGTTTGTTTGTTTGTTTGTTTGTTTGTTTGTTTGTTTGTTTGTTTGTTTGTTTGTTTGTTTGTTTGTTTGTTTGTTTGTTTGTTTGTTTGTTTGTTTGTTTGTTTGTTTGTTTGTTTGTTTGTTTGTTTGTTTGTTTGTTTGTTTGTTTGTTTGTTTGTTTGTTTGTTTGTTTGTTTGTTTGTTTGTTTGTTTGTTTGTTTGTTTGTTTGTTTGTTTGTTTGTTTGTTTGTTTGTTTGTTTGTTTGTTTGTTTGTTTGTTTGTTTGTTTGTTTGTTTGTTTGTTTGTTTGTTTGTTTGTTTGTTTGTTTGTTTGTTTGTTTGTTTGTTTGTTTGTTTGTTTGTTTGTTTGTTTGTTTGTTTGTTTGTTTGTTTGTTTGTTTGTTTGTTTGTTTGTTTGTTTGTTTGTTTGTTTGTTTGTTTGTTTGTTTGTTTGTTTGTTTGTTTGTTTGTTTGTTTGTTTGTTTGTTTGTTTGTTTGTTTGTTTGTTTGTTTGTTTGTTTGTTTGTTTGTTTGTTTGTTTGTTTGTTTGTTTGTTTGTTTGTTTGTTTTTCTTTTCTTGTTGAGTCTCTGCTGGGTTTTGGTATCCGAATGATGTTGGTCTCATAAAATGATTTGGAAAGGGTTACCTCTTTTTTGATTATTTGAAATAGTTTCAGAAGGAATGGTACCAGCTTCTCTTTGTGTGTCTGGTAGAATTCAGCTGTGAACCCATCTGGACCTGGGCTTTTTTTGTGTGGTAGGCTCTTAATTGCTGCCTGAACTTCAGACCTCGTTACTGGCCTCTTCATAGTTTTGGCTTCCTCGTGGGGGAGGACACAGGTGTCCAGGAATTTATCCACTTCCTCCTGGTTTACTAGATTATGTGCATAGAGTTGTTTGTAGTATTCTCTGATGATGGTTTGAATTTCTGTGGAATCTGTGGTGATTTCCCTTTTATCGATTTTATTGCATCTATTTCGTTGTTTTCTCTTTTCTTTTTTATCAGTCTGGCTAGTGGTTTGTCTATTTTGTTAATCTTTTTGAAAAACCAGCTCTTGAATTTATATATATTTGAAGGGATTTTTGTGTCTCTATCTCCTTCAGTTCTACTCTGATCTTAGTTATTTCTTGTCTTCTGCTAGGTTTTGAGGTTTTTTTTGACTTTGCTTTTTTAGCTTTTTCAATTTTAACAATAAGGTGCCATTTTGGATCTCTCCACTCTTCTCATGTGGGCACTTATTGCTATATATTTTACTCTACAGACTGCTTCAAATGTGTCCCAGAGATTCTGGTATGTTGTGTCTTCATTCTTATTGGTTTCTAATAACTTCTTTATTTCTGCCTTCATTTCATTGTTTATCCAATCAACATTCAAGAGCCAGTTGTTCAGTTTTCATGAAGCTGTGCGGTTCTGAGTTAGTTTCTGAATTCTGAGTTCTAACTTGATTGCACTATGGTCTGAGAGACTGTTTGTTATGATTTCAGTTGTTTTGCATTTGCTGAGGAGTGCCTTACTTCCAATTATGTGGTCAAATTTGGAGTAGGTGTGATGTGGTGCTGAGGAGAATGTATATTCTGTGGATTTGGGGTGGAGAGTTCTGTAAATGTCTATCAGGTTTGCTTGTTCCATATCTGAGTTCAGGCCCTGGATATCCTTGTTAATTTTCTGTCTGGTTTATTTGTTGAATGTTGACAGTGAAGTGTTAGTCTCCCACTATTATTGTGTGGGAGTCTAAGTCTCTTGGTAAGTCATTAAGAACTTGCCTTATATATCTGGGTACTCCTGCATTGGGTCCATATATATTTAGAATCATTATCTCTTCTTGTTGTATCGATCCTTTTACCATTATGTAATGACCTCCTTTGTCTCTTTTGATCTTTGTTGCTTTAAAGTCTTTTTATCAGAGATGAGAATTGCAACTCCTGCTTTTTTTTTGCTCTCCATTTGCTTGGAAAATCTTCCTCCATCCCTTTATTTTGAGCCTTTCTGTATCCTTGCATGTGAGATGGGTTTTCTGGATAGAGCACAGCGATGGGTTTTGATTTTTTATCCAATTTGCCAGTCTGTGTCTATTGTTTGGTGAATTTAGCCCATTTACATTTAGGGTTAATATTGTTATGTGTGAGTTTAATACTCCTGTTTTGATGCTCTCTGGCTGTGTTTTGTTGTTGTTGTTGTTGTTGTTGATGCTGTGTCTTCATTTTGTTGATGCTCTTTAGCATTTGGTATGTTTTAGAATGGCTGCTACTGGTTGTTTCTTTCTATGTGTAGTGCCTCTTTCAGGAGCTCTTGTAAAGCAGTCCTGGTGGTGACAAAATCTCTGAGTTCTTGCTTGTTGGCAAAAGATTTTATTCTTCCTTCACTTATGTAACTCAGTTTGGCTGGATATGAAATTCTTGGTTGAAAGTTTATTTCTTTAAGGATGTTGAATATTGGCTCCCACTCTCTTCTGGCTTGTAGAGTTTCTGCCGAGAGATCTGCTGTGAGTCTGATTGGTTTCCCTTTGTAGGTGACCTGACCTTTCTCTCTGGCTGCCCTTAGTATTTTCTCCTTCATTTCAACCCTGGAGAATCTGAGGCTATGTGCCTTGTGGTTGCTCTTCCTGTGGAATATCTTTGTGGGGTTGTCTGTATTTCCTGTAGCTGAGTATTGACCTGTCTTGCTAGGTTCAGAAAATTTTTCAGGATAATATCTTGAAGAGTATTTTCCAGGTTGGATTCATTCTTGTCATCACATTCTGGTACACCTATCAAATGTAGGTTAGGTCTCTTTACAGAGCCCCACATTTCTTGGAGATTTTGTTTATTCCTTTTTGTGTTTTTTTCCTCTAATCTTGGTTTTTTGTTTTATTTCATTGAGTTGATCTTCGATGTCTGATATTCTTTCTTCTGCTTGGTCAATTTGGCTGTTGAAACCTGTGCATGCTTCACAAAGTTTTCGTGTTGTGTTTTTCACCTCCTTCAATTCATTCATATTTCTCTAAGTTGTCAATTCTTCTTAGCATTTCCTCAAATCTTTTTTTAATTTTTTTTTCAAGGTTCTTAGTTTCTTTGCATTGCTTTAGAACATGTTCTTTTAGCTCACTGAAGTTTCTCATTAGCCACCTTCTGAAGTCTGATTCCATCATTTTATCACACTCATTCTCCGTCCAGCTCTGTTCCCTTGCTGGTGAGGAGTTTTGTACCTTTGTAGGAGGTGAAGTGTTTTGTTTTCTGGTGTTTTCCTTCTTTTTGCACTGGTTTCTTCCCATCTTTGTGGATTTATCCACCTGTCATCTTAGTAGTTGCTGACTTTTTGATTGGGTCTTTGAATGGATACCCAGATTGTTGATGATGAAGTATTTGTTACTTAGTTTTTCTTCTAATGGTCTAGCCCCTCTGCTGTATGACTGCTGAGGGCCACTCCAGGCCCTGCTTCTCTGGGGTACACCTGTAGCAGCTGCAGAACAGTGAGGGATGCTACCCGTTTCTTCTGCTGCTATCTTTGTCCCAGAATGATGCCCGCCAAATGTCAGTCTGATTAGTCCTATTTTGAGGTGACTCTTTGGATATACAGGGGTCAGGTAGCTGCTTGAGGAGATGGTCTGTACTTTGTAGGAGCTCAAGTGCAGAGCTCTGAGCTCTGTGGTTCATTCAGGGTTGTTGGGCAGTTGTGTTTGTGTCTGCGGCAGCAGAACTTATAAACCCCTCTTTTTTCCCTCAGATGCTCTGTGTCAGGGATTTGGGGCTTTCTTCATGAGTATCCATTGCACTCTACTGCCCAGCTAGGAGGGAGTCTAGTCACTATTTGCCTGCCGAGGCTCTGCCCTCCTACCATAGGGTCCACCCTGTAGCTGTGGGGCTCTGCCCTGCTACCAAGGGGCTTCACCCTACTGTGGTGGGCTCCATCCTGTTGGCTGAGTCTCTCTTTTATGGCAGGTTGCCTCAGCAATGGCAGGCTACTTCCCCAATGGGGTGTTCCTCAGTATGGGCGGAATGTGTCTGTAGTGGCAGATGCCCCTCCCCCAACAAGCTGCACCATCCTGGATTCAGCTGAGCCTGCTGTAAAACTCTCAACTCCCAGCATTTTGAATTTCCATTTTGTTTGTCCCTGTGGGATGGGACCCACCGAGCCTGATCACATGGCTCCCTGCCTCAGAGTTCTTTCTCTCTCTCTCTCTTTTTAAGTTGAACTGTTGACTCTCTTACAGGTGTTTCAGTCACCTGCTGAAAGGGTGCCAGGATCTGTGTAATTTTTCATGCTGCTACCCACTGCACTGGCTTAAATCACGCTTCCCAGGAATCTTCTGGTCTGGCTCACTGTCCAAGTCCTGTTTAATCAGATGGATATGTTAATCTGCCCTCCCAAATCTCAGATTGCCAGTTTAACAGGGCACCCAGACCAGTGAGTTTTGTGCTGCTGCACTGTGGCGCCAGCCAAAAGGGTCACGCAAGCCAAAAATCTGCACTGTTGTCCCGTGTCTCTCCTACACCTGAGAATTTCCCCGTTCTGTGGGCAACAAATGTTCATCTGAAAATGTGGCTAGGACTCACCCTCTGCGCCTTAACTGAGAGCTGCAATCCCAAGTTTTTCATACCACACCATCTTGGAAATTCCCTTTTATCATTTTTTTATTGTCTATTGGATTCTTCTCTCTTTTCTTCTTTATTAATCTGGCTAGTGGTATATTTTGTTATTCTTTTCAAAAAACCAGCTCCTGGATTCATTGATTTTTTGCAGTTTTTTGTGTCTCTATCTCCTTCAGTTTTTCTCTGATCTTAGTTATTTCTTGTCTTCTGCTAGCTTTTAAATTTGTTGGCTCCTTCTTCTTTAGTTCTTTTAATTGTGATGTTAGGGTGTTGATTTTAGAACTTTCCTGCTTTTTCCTATGGACATTAAGTGCTATAGATTTCCTTCTGAACACTACTTTTGCTGTCACAGAGATTCCTGTACATTGTGTCTTTGTTCCCAATTATTTCAAAGAATGTCTTTATTTCTGCCTCAATTTCATTATTTACTCAGTAGTTATTCAGGAACAGGTTGTTCTGTTTCCACATAGTTGTGCAGTTCTGAGTGAGTTTCTTCATCTTGAGTTCTAATTTTATTGCATTGTGAACTGAGAGACTGTTACAATTTTTGTTCTTTTTGCATTTGCTGAGGAGTGTTTTAGTTAAGTCTGATATGGTGCTGAGAAGAATGTATATTTTGTTGATTTGGTATGGAGAGTTCTATAGGTGTCTATTAGGTTGGCTTGGTCCATAGCTGAGTTCAAGTCCTGAATATCCTTGTTAATTTTCTGTCTGGTTGATTTGTGTAATATTGACAGTCGGGTGTTAAAGTCTTCCACTATTATTGTGTGAGAGTGTAAGTCTCTTTGTAGGTCTCTAAGAACTTGCTTTATAAATCTGGGTGCTCTTGTATTGGGTGCATATATGTTTAGGATAGTTAGGTCTTGTTGTGTTGATTGTTTTATCATTATGTAATGCCCTTCTTTGTCTTTGCTTTTATTTTTTTGGTTTAAAGTCTGTTTTATCAGAGACTAGGATTGCAACCCCTGCTTTTTTTCCATTTTATTTGCTTGGTAAATTCTCCTCCATGTCTTTATTTTGAGTATTTGTGTCTTTGTATGTGAGATGCACATTGATGAGTCTTGACTCTATACAATTTGCCAGTCTGTGTCTTTTAATTGGTTTTACTAATAGCCATTCTGACTGGTGTAATATCATATCCCATTGCGGTTTTAATGTTCATTTCTCTGATAATTCATGAAGGCTAGTGGCTAGTACTTTTTGTGTCCTGTGTGTTCTTGCATGTTCCAAGATCATGACAGTTTTCCACTGTGCTTTCCTCTGGTAGTTTTTATAGTTTTTAACTTTCACATTTAGGCCTAAAATACATTTTGAGACAATTTTTTATCTGGCATGAGGTAAAAGTTGAAGTTCAATTTTTCTATATTGTTATTCAATTATGTTTGCATCATTTATTAAAATATTATCCTTTCCTCATTGAATTTTATCTTTGAATTTTATTCAAAAACTATTTAACCATATATGAGTGGATATATTTTTGGACTTCTTGTTTTGTTTCATTAGACTATGTGTGCAATATATACGAATACTACATTGTGTTGATTATTATAGCCTAAAGTAAGTCTTGAAATCATTCCTTCAAATTTGTTCTTGTTTTTCAAAATTATTTAGGCTTTTCTAGGTACTTTGCATTTTTGTATAGTTTTTACAATCAGCTCATAATTTCTACCACAGAAGGCTGTGTGATTTTGACTGGATTTGTTTAGAATTTCTATCAATTTGAGGAAAATTGGTATCTTAAACAAGTTAAGCGTTCCAATTTATAAATGTGATATCACTACATTTATTTAGATCTTTAGTTTTTCTCAATGATGTCTTCTGCTTTCTAGAGTACAGGTCATGTCCTTTTTTAAATTTATGGCTACATATAATAACAAACTTTAAAAATTAAATATCAAGAGATAATAGACAGTATAACTTATCCAAGAGTGCAGCCTGTTTTTTGTAAATTTGATTTAATTTGTGATTGACACCAATAAGCCTTCTGATTTAAAATTTCTGTGTTCTGGTGAGTAACTGGAATTTGTGTATATCTTTTTTCTAAGCTTTTCATGTCAATGTCTTTTAAGGAACCAGGCATATGTTCTCCTCAAATAGAATCTTCAAGTGAGTATTTTACTTTTTCCTAAGGTTTGGTTTCCTTATGTTTGATTATTGCCTCATACATGTTATTTGTTCATTGACTTATTGGCATAAAGGCCATAAAAATACTTTTCCTCCTTCAGAATTCTCTTCCACATTAACAGCTTTATCTACTAACTCTGTTATGAAAACTCACAAGCCTAAATCTCCAGCCCAATATTTACCAAAAACTCTAGTTATAAATAATCTACATTTTAGTGGGTATTTCCATATGTAAAAGTTTGTTTATTTAAGCATATCTGAAACCAAATGCCTCTCCTTCACACACACACACACACACACACACACACACACACACACAATATTATTAAACAAACACATTGCTACTATCTGGTACAAAAAGATGAGTTTAAATCCTAATGCTAAAGACATAAATGTAAACAAAGATTTATTGTATAATCTGAAAAACTGCATAATAGGGGTAAAAAATAGTGATTATGGAAGCATCTAACTGACTGGTGGGTTCAGGCACTTCACAGAGAAGGTGATGCCTAAACCAGGACCCCTCAAATCCATTTTTCCCCATCAGATGGAATAAATCATAAATAATTTTGTCATTCATGCTGTTAGTCCACTCCATGTTTGGAAATTTGGAGTTATTCTTGATTCTTTTCTTTTCTTACACCTCAAATCCAGTCACTAAATACTGAGTTTTATACATTGTAGCATAGACATTAAATGTGTTGATTCTAAAACTATTCCCACTGTATTTGAAACCTGATCACACCCTTAATTGTTGGATATGTTGGCAAGTTATTCAACCTCTCTATGCATCAGTTTATTTATCTGTAAAATGCAGATAATAATTTTACCTACCTTTGAGTGTTTTTACAAGGATAAAGTAATACAGTAAATATTAATTATTTATCTCAGTGCTTAGGCCATAGCAAAGTATTCAATAAATATTCACAATCATCAAAAATATTATATAGCTTCACTTAAATATTTTCTTTCC
Organism: Saguinus midas; assembly: GCA_021498475.1. Lineage (NCBI taxonomy): Eukaryota > Metazoa > Chordata > Mammalia > Primates > Cebidae > Saguinus > Saguinus midas. The sequence goes on along the minus strand of CM038398.1, from coordinate 138,217,718 downwards.
TTTCTGACCCCCTTGAAAAACTCTGGTCACTCTTTTTTTTAATAGAAACAACATCTCACTATGTCACTGTTTTGCACAAGCTGGTCTTGAACTCCTGAACTCACACAATTCTCCTTCCTCAGCCTCCCAATGTTCTGGGATTACAGGCAGGAACCTCCATGCCTGGCCCCCCAGTCACTCTTTACTCTTGCTACTGAACTACTGAATCCATATTCAAAAAGTTCATATGTATGTTGATTGTTCAGGTGCACCACTCATATTTTCTCATAGAAACAGTGTTATGAATGATGGTTAAATTAACAGGCCAATCCAGCAAAAATAATTTAATTTAATGCAAAATCTGTTAAATATATTATCATGTTGAGTCCTCTAAACCTAGTTACTGCATAATAACTGTTTTTTAATTATTCAACAACTCTTTAAGGAGTACTTACCATGTGCCCAGCACTATTATATGCTTGGAAAATACCAGTGAACAAAACAAAGATTCTGAGCTTGAAGAGCTAATGTTCTGTAGGTAGAAGTTAGGCCTCCTTTACAACAATCTTACAGCTTTCTGCTACTACTTTCTAAACTTAAAGCAGATTCACAGCTTTTTGAAAATTAATTCCTTCCTTTCTTTTCTTCTTCTTCTTCTTCTTCTTCTTCTTCTTCTTCTTCTTCTTCTTCTCTCTCTCTCTCTCTCTCTCTCTGACCAGGCTGCTGGAGTACAGTGACTCCATCTCAGCTCACTGCAATCTCCACCTCCCAGGTTTAAGTGATTCTCCTGCCTCAGCCTCCTGAGTAGCTGGGATGACAGGCACCTACCACCATGCCCAGCTAATTTTTTGTATTTGGTAGATACACGATTTCACCATGTTGGCCAGGCTGGTCTCGAACTCCTTACCTTGGGTGATCCACCTGCCTTGGCCTCCCAAAGTGCTGGGATTACAGGCATGAGCCACCATGCCCACTCTTTTTGAGAAATTTCTAAGGCATTTTTATGGTAGGATGCTAAGAAAGACAACAAAGGTTTAAAGAGGTCCCCTTCTATACTTTCACCTTCTCTGGGTTAATTTTGTCTCTGGAGAAACAAATTTGCACATAAAAACTAGCACTGGGTCTTTGGCTATTTAAAATAAAGTTTTAGCTTCAATTCAGAGGAGAAACAATTTTAAGCTACAAATAGGCATTTTTCTGAAGAAATCATATGGGACTTATGCCGACATTGAGGACCTGGATGGAAAACTAATAGGGTAAGAGAAATTGCAGCTAGGACAGTGCTGGTGAGAGCATCTGCTAGGACTTTATTCACTCTTCCCTTTTCCCTCACCACTTCCAGGCTTGCCATATTAGACTCTGCAATGGAATGGCCTGAGTAAAAAGGCAGGAAGAGAAAAGTACCCATAAGCATGGAAATGGGATTTAAGCCTTTTGGGATGAAAAGGGAAGGGAAGGAAATCACAGTAACTGGCTCTAGTAAAGGATATGAGTTTCTGTCCTCAAATGCCTCCAGGGTATATAAGTAAGTCAGAAATATCCAATCCAGATTTTGACATTAATCAGACCTGGGTTTGAATCTCAGCTCATATATTTACTGCCTTTTTACTTTTGGCAAGTTATTTAACTACTCTAATTCTTTGGTTTCTAAATTCAGAGTTAATGAGAGTGAGCACCATATGGCTATGATTGTTGCTGGATTGAATGAGATAATGTATATGAAGTGCTTATGAGAGTGACCAGTACATAAAAAATGCCCACCCACAAAAATTAGTTCTTTGCTTCTGTCCCATAAAAATTAATTTCATTGTTTTATAAATATCAGCAAATCCTTTCCTTCCCCATCCAATTAGATATTATGGCTATAGAAATCTCTTAAAACTGTTGGGGAGAGTAGAAATTAGTTCAACCATTGTGGAAAATAGTGTGGCGATTCCTCAGGGACCTAGAAATAGAAATTCCATTTGACCCAGCAATCCCATTACTGGGTATATATCCAAAGGACTATAAATCATTCTACTATAAGGACACATGCACACAAATGTTCATTGCAGCACTGTTTACAATAGCAAAGACCTGGAACCAACACAAATTCCCATCGATGATAGACTGGACTGGGAAAATGTGGCACATATACACCATGGAATATTAAGCAGCAATCAAAAATGATGAGTTTGTGTCCTTTGTAAGGACATGGATGAATCTGGAGAACATCATTCTCAGCAAACTGACACAAGAACAGAAAAGGAAATACCACATATTCTCACTCATAGGCAGGAGAGAAAAATGAGACCACATGGACACAGGGAGAATGTCTACTACACACTGAGGTCTATTGGGGTGAATGGGGGAGGGAAAGCAGGGGAAGCTGGGGAGGGATAGCCTGGGGAGAAATGCCAAATGTGGGTGAAGGGGAGGAAGGCAGCAAAATACACTGCCATGTGTGTACCTATGCAACTATCTTGAACGTTCTTCACATGTACCCCAAAACCTAAAATGCAATAAATTTTTTTTTTCAAAAAAAAAAACACCTTTTATGAAGTGTCCCCTGCCAAACAATCTCCAATGGAACCCCAGCATCTACTGGTAAAGTTTAAACCTAGGCAAGTGTTCCGAGTACTTACCATGTGCCCAGCACTATTATATGCTTGGAAAATACCAGTGAACAAAACAAAGATTCTGAGCTTGAAGAGCTAATGTTCTGTAGGTAGAAGTTAGGCATCCTTTACAACAATCTTACAGCTTTCTGCTACTACTTTCTAAACTTAAAGCAGATTCACAGCTTTTGAAAATTAATTCCTTCCTTTCTTTTCTTCTTCTTCTCTCTCTCTCTCTCTGGCCAGGCTGCTGGAGTACAGTAACTCCATCTCAGCTCACTGCAATCTCCACCTCCCAGGTTTAAGTGATTCTCCTGCCTCAGCCTCCTGAGTAGCTGGGATGACAGGCACCTACCACCATGCCCAGCTAATTTTTGTATTTGGTAGATACACGATTTCACCATGTTGGCCAGGCTGGTCTCGAACTCCTTACCTTGGGTGATCCACCTGCCTTGGCCTCCCAAAGTGCTGGGATTACAGGCAGGAACCTCCATGCCTGGCCCCCAGTCACTCTTTACTCTTGCTACTGAACTACTGAATCCATATTCAAAAAGTTCATATGTATGTTGATTGTTCAGGTGCACCACTCATATTTTCTCATAGAAACAGTGTTATGAATGATGGTTAAATTAACAGGCCAATCCAGCAAAAAATAATTTAATTTAATGCAAAATCTGTTAAATATATTATCATGTTGAGTCCTCTAAACCTAGTTACTGCATAATAACTGTTTTTTAATTATTCAACAACTCTTTAAGGAGTACTTACCATGTGCCCAGCACTATTATATGCTTGGAAAATACCAGTGAACAAAACAAAGATTCTGAGCTTGAAGAGCTAATGTTCTGTAGGTAGAAGTTAGGCATCCTTTACAACAATCTTACAGCTTTCTGCTACTACTTTCTAAACTTAAAGCAGATTCACAGCTTTTTGAAAATTAATTCCTTCCTTTCTTTTCTTCTTCTTCTCTCTCTCTCTCTGGCCAGGCTGCTGGAGTACAGTAACTCCATCTCAGCTCACTGCAATCTCCACCTCCCAGGTTTAAGTGATTCTCCTGCCTCAGCCTCCTGAGTAGCTGGGATGACAGGCACCTACCACCATGCCCAGCTAATTTTTTGTATTTGGTAGATACACGATTTCACCATGTTGGCCAGGCTGGTCTCGAACTCCTTACCTTGGGTGATCCACCTGCCTTGGCCTCCCAAAGTGCTGGGATTACAGGCATGAGCCACCATGCCCACTCTTTTTGAGAAATTTCTAAGGCATTTTTATGGTAGGATGCTAAGAAAGACAACAAAGGTTTAAAGAGGCCCTCTTCTATACTTTCACCTTCTCTGGGTTAATTTTGTCTCTGGGGAAACAAATTTGCACATAAAAACTAGCACTGGGTCTTTGGCTATTTAAAATAAAGTTTTAGCTTCAATTCAGAGGAGAAACAATTTTAAGCTACAAATAGGCATTTTTCTGCAGAAATCATATGGGACTTAGGCCGACATTGAGGACCTGGATGGAAAACTAATAGGGTAAGAGAAATTGCAGCTAAGACAGTGCTGGTGAGAGCATCTGCTAGGACTTTATTCACTCTTCCCTTTTCCCTCACCACTTCCAGGCTTGCCATATTAGACTCTGCAATGGAATGGCCTGAGTAAAAAGGCAGGAAGAGAAAAATACCCATAAGCATGGAAATGGGATTTAAGCCTTTTGGGATGAAAAGGGAAGGGAAGGAAATCACAGTAACTGGCTCTAGTAAAGGATATGAGTTTCTGTCCTCAAATGCCTCCAGGGTATATAAGTAAGTCAGAAATATCCAATCCAGATTTTGACATTAATCAGACCTGGGTTTGAATCCCAGCTCATATATTTACTGCCTTTTTACTTTTGGCAAGTTATTTAACTACTCTAATTTTTTGGTTTCTAAATTCAGAGTTAATGAGAGTGAGCACCATATGGCTATGATTGTTGCTGGATTGAATGAGATAATGTATATGAAGTGCTTATAAGAGTGACCAGTACATAAAAAATGCCCACCCACAAAAATTAATTCTTTGCTTCTGTCCCATAAAAATTAATTTCATTGTTTTATAAATATCAGCACATCCTTTTCTTCCCCATCCAATTAGATATTATGGCTATAGAAATCTCTTAAAACTGTTGGGGAGAGTAGAAATTAGTTCAACCATTGTGGAAAATAGTGTGGCGATTCCTCAGGGACCTAGAAATAGAAATTCCATTTGACCCAGCAATCCCATTACTGGGTATATATCCAAAGGACTATAAATCATTCTACTATAAGGACACATGCACACAAATGTTCATTGCAGCACTATTTACAATAGCAAAGACCTGGAACCAACACAAATTCCCATCAATGATAGAATGGACTGGGAAAATGTGGCACATATACACTATGGAATATTAAGCAGCAATCAAAAATGATGAGTTTGTGTCCTTTGTAAGGACATGGATGAATCTGGAGAACATCATTCTCAGCAAACTGACACAAGAACAGAAAAGGAAATACCACATATTCTCACTCATAGGCAGGAGAGAAAAATGAGACCACATGGACACAGGGAGAATGTCTACTACACACTGAGGTCTATTGGGGGGAATGGGGGAGGGAAAGCAGAGGGGAAGCTGGGGAGAGATAGCCTGGGGAGAAATGCCAAATGTGGGTGAAGGGGAGGAAGGCAGCAAAATACACTGCCATGTGTGTACCTATGCAACTATCTTGAACATTCTGCACATGTACCCCAAAACCTATAATGCAATAAAAATTTTTTTAAAAAATCAAAAAAAAAAGAAAGAAAACCAATTACTGTTTCTTCATGTTTGAGGGAGTGGGGAGGGTGGTGAGAGGGAGAGATGAAGAAGAACAGCTAATGGGTGCTGGGCTTACTACTTGGATGATGGGTTGATCTGTGCAGCAAATTACTGTGGCACATGTTTACCTATATAACAAACCTGCACATCTTGCATGTGAGCTCCCAAACATAAAATGAAAGTAGATTTTAAAAAGACCAATTACTGAGCCCCAGTTCTCTAAGTTGTAGTGATAAGAATGGGCACTACAGTGCTTCCTCTTTGATTAGTTAATCACAAAGAGAAGAAAGACATAAGAACAAATGTTTTTAACTAATTGTAATATATGATTCTTCTAGGTGTATGTATATGTGTGCATGCATATGTCTGTGTGTGTATATGTGTGCATCCTGTAGACACATGAAGGGAAGTGTGACAAATTGATGTAAGCAATCATTTACTAAGATGGTAACATTTGGATAGGAACTTGAGATATATGACATTTCATAAAAAGGTAGGACATTTAAGACAGGGAACAGAAGATGCAAGGGAATAGAGTTGCAAAAGTGTTTGGTGTGTTCAGGGAGTCACACAAAGTCTAATGATACTTTAGTATGGGCTTGGGATAAGGAGGGAGTGGAATATAATGATAAGTGTGGCTCTGAAGGTAGGTTGAAGCCAATTTAGGGATTTAATTACAGCAATAATTACAGCTATCATTTATTGAACATGTAGTATGTTCTAGGCACTGCATAAACTGGTATATATATGTATACATACAATAAATATTATCATTTTTTAAACTATTTTTTTTTGACAGAGTCTAACTTTGTCACCCAGGCTGGAGTGCAGTGGCACAATCTTGGCTCACTGCAACCTCTGCCTCCCAGGGTCAAGTGATTCTCATGCCTCAGCCAGGTGCCACCTGGCTAATTTTTGTATTTTTAGTAGAGATGGGGTTTCACCATGTTGGCCAGACTGATCTTGAACTCCTGATCTCAGGTGATTCTTCCACCTCGGCCACCCAATTTCTGGGATTACAGGCATGAGCCACTGTGCCCAGCTAAAAAGCTTTTTATTTACCATATGAGCTCTAAGAAATATTATTATCCACATTTAATACATGAGGAAACTGATGCAAATATTAAATAAGTGTTCAAAATTACCAACTAGAAATGGTAGAACTAAGACAGAAACCTAGGTGTAGAGGACTGCAGAGTCAATGAACATGAGGGAATGAGGCATTGCCAATGGTGAGGTGAAAATAGAGCAGAGAGATTTGACTCTGAAGCATCCTCTGAGATAGAAAGATGGTGTTAATGTAGCCTGGTAACTTGTTTGGTGTTGAAGGCTAAAGCAGATTGAGGCATGGAAGATGACTCTAAGGTTTCTAATTTGTGAGAGTGGTAATCTCCTTAGCAGAGATGAAAATTTAGGAGGGTAAGAATGGTAGTGGGAATATTAATGCATTTGAATTTGTATGTTTAATAAACTTCAAAATGTGAAATGGACTGAAGGTAGTCACTAGACTTATAAATACAAGTCAAAAGGTCTGGACAGGATATAGAGACCTGGGACCACAGCATTTGGATAATGGTAGGAGGTGTGATTATGGGTAAAATTACCCAGGGGGAATGTATAAAGGTAAAGAGAAGAGTATCAGCAATGGAGTACTTCTTTCTTTGAAACATTTTACATTTTCCTTGTGAAATAGCATAAGCTTCCTAGTGTTATGTAGTTGTTTTTAAACCTCTCTGATCTCTATTGAATTATCAGCTACTTGAAGACAGAGACCTCCTTGAAGAATTTCTACAAACCAGGCAACATTTAGCAAAGAGCCTTGTGCATAGTGTGAATTAATTTTATTGGATTGTCCTTTAGCATGAGGGTGTTTGGAATGGGGCTCTGAGGGACCTGTGAGAGGCTTTGGGTTGGCATCTCAGAGCCAGGGTGAGAGCTATACATTGGGAGCAATGGTGATGAGAAGAAGGTGCCTATTGCTCAGAGGTTGGGCTATTTTTCTCCTTTAAATGTGGCAATGTAGTTATGTCAAAATTGATTAATGTTGAATTTTATCAAGTGAATATTCTCAGGTTTGCTGTTTAATAAAATTTGGTGGAGTCAGGAAAAAATCCTTCAACTTATGCTTTCACTTTCTGAAGAAAACTTCCAAATGTAGTAAAATAACAAACTGAGCTTGTATACACTTTTAAATTTAGCAAAAATATCTCAACTATGCATTACAATACAGCCATTTAAATGAACTATTCTATGATTCTTTGGTATTTGTGAAATAAATAAAACAGGGCACTGAATAAAAGCAGAGCATTGTTATTTCACTGTTGCCAAAAGACAAAATCAATACTTGATTACTCTGAATTAGCATATCCAACCACACAAATCTTTCACCTCAGATTAACTAAATGTAGGAACATGACCCAACCTACAACAGTAACATTTAGCAATAGAGAATGAACTGGTGCAGAACCTATTTGTCAAGCTTAGAGTTGCACTGACATCCAGGCTAGGATTCTGACTATCATTCTATCTGAAGTAGCTGAAGAATTATGTCAGCAGAATTTTAACTAATTGACATTTTGTGACCCTTTTCTTCCTCCTACTCCTACTACTCATTTTATAACTCAGCTCACAAATGAGGCCTTTTTTCAGTGAAATGAAAGGCCTCAGTGATACTTTGCATCACATTAAAGGTTGTTTTCTTTGTTAGTATTGCAAATAGTTTTACAAATAGCCATTTCTCATATCCCAAACTGTTCATAAAATCATTCAAAATTTAAAACTTATATATTGAGTACCTGCTACTTGTCAGATTGTATATTAAACATCAGAGCTATAAGTGGTCTGCAAAACTGACAAGGAACCTATACATACATTCTATAGTGGTGAAGACAGATAATATACAAACAAATACCCAAGTGAATGAAATAATTTCAAATAGTGATTCATGCCAGACAATAAAATAAGATAATGGGAAAAAGCAATTTTGTGGTGGTGATAGTGGAGAGCTGGGAAATATTAACTAGGATTATTAAAAGACCTCTCTGAGGAGGTGACATTTGAGCTGAAACCTGAGTGATGGTAAGTACTCATTCAGACAAGGATAAAGAGAAGAGGACCACAGACAGAAGTAACAGCAGTTATAAAGGTTTTAAGCCTGGAATGAGTGGGTGGGTCTATAGAACAGAAAGAAAGACAATGTGAGTGGAGCAGGCATGAGTACATGATTTGAAGATGGAGAAGCAAGCCGAGTTTGGCTCAGTCAGAGTCTCATGGACCATGATAGGAAGCTTAAATTTGATCCTGAGGAAAGTGGGAAGCCCCTGTTGGGTTTACCACTCTGGCTTCTGAAATATGCCTCAGGGCCTTCTTGTTTCTTGGAGTCCTGCTTCTTCCTGTAGTGAATACTGCCTGAGTTTCACTGGCCCAGAGAAGTGATTAGCTCCCCAAGGATGTAGACCCATCCTTTCTGTGCTGTCATTGTCCTTCCCTGAATTTACCTCTTTCTGCCCTGGCTCTGAGGGAGACTTCATTATTGCTCTCAACAGAGGAGCCTTCCCAGGATTTGTGGATCAGGTCAGAAAAAGAATCCATCTTAAATGAAAGGCCACAAAAATCTTCCTAGTGTAGATGAGTGCAGTTTTTTTGCAGCAGCACCTCTCAGGCAGAGGCATGAAGGTGTTGCTACCAAGGTGGGGGAATGTCCCCAGGAAGGTCTCCATCACAGAGGAAATTTATGGAACATCTCTGCAGTGTCATTGATTTCAACATATTCTTCATGAGATGTCAGATGATGAAAGTTGTTGGTGTTTAATAAGAAATTTTGAAAAAAGTGAGCTAGGTAGAAATCTGAAATCTGGGATTTCTGCATGCCTTCAGCTTGGTCCAAGGCTTTGCATCCTTAGAAAGGCAGTCTCTGTGGTTTGGAATTCCAGTAGAGTGGAGTAAAATTGCCTATGGAACTCTGTGGTTACAGATATTGTGGGTACCAAACTGCCTTTCTATTGTCAAAAATGACCGCTTCAGTTTGTACCGTGCTTTACAGTTCACAAACCTTGTCACATACACAATCTAATTTTATCATCAAACCAAACCTACAAGGTTTTATTCTGTGTTAAAGATTATCAAACCAAGGACCATAGAAAATAATCCCAGGAAAATATTAATCTTTACATAAAATGTAGAGAAATGAATGAATATGGTGAATCCTTTAAAAATTGAGCTAATAGGATATTTTTATAGTTAGTTATGGAAGACAAATAATATGGCATTTCTGTCATTGCTATGGACAGAAAAATTGAATTAGGGCTAGTCTATATAGTTGCTATTGTAGAATGAAGTTATTAATTCTTCAAGTAGTTTGTTGTGTTTAAGTTTCATAGAACTAAAAGATTTTTTTTAGAAACGCATTTTCTTTTCTTTCTAATTATTTCATCCTTGATGTAGTTCTGAATTAATTAATCCAATTGTGAATATTCTGTATTATGATAGTAAATAAATTGTTTAGTAATGTTTTTATGTAAAAAAATAAAAGAAAGTCTGTTCTTTTTAGTGGGTCATGAGATATGGTAGGAGGGTGAAGGGAATTGGACCTTTGAAATGAGAGAAGCTGTTATTAATAAAGAGTAGATTCCAGTTATACAGTGACAGATGGGACCCAAGGCCATCCAGGAGTTTGGGAAGAACATTGACAATGTCATAATTGGAGGGATACATCTCAGTTTCCCTAGGCTTTTGTAATCAGTGGTGTGCTACATGTAAATCACATCTATTTCACAGAGTTGTTGGTCTTGAGGAAGAGTTTGGGAAGTAACTGTGAAAGAGGAATTGAACTCATATTTTACAGACCTCCTACAATGTGCTTGGAACTGTGGCAAAATTTTTCTGAGTGTTGTCCCATCTACTTTCCACAAAAGTATTGGAAGTACTAAGCCCTTTTTACAGATGAAGGCATGTCACTGACCCTTAAAGTGGTTAAGTACCTTGATTAAGAGACAAAGCTTGTAAGTGCCAGATTAAAGATTCAGACCCAGGTGATCCCAAAGCCTACTTTCTCTTTTCTTTACAGCCTTTGTGGTGACATGAATAAACTTTCTTAATTAAAATTGCTGATTTATTTATTTATATTTTTAAACGTGCATCAGAACCTAGCTTTTGACTGCAGTTAAGTCTTTTGTTTGTTTGTTTGTTTGTTTGTTTGTTTGTTTTTGAGATGGAGTCTTGCTGTCACCCAGGCTGGAGTGGTGCAATGATGCAATCTCAGCTCACTGCAACCTCCAGCTTCTGGGTTCAAATGATTCTCCTGACTTAGCCTCTTGAGTAGCTGAGACTACAGGTGAGTGCTACCATGGCCAACTAATTTTTGTATTCTTAATAGAGATGGGTTTTTGCCATGTTGGCCAGGCAGATTTTGAGCTCCTGACCTCAAGTGACTTGCCTGCTTTGGCCTCCCAAATTACTGGGATTACAGGTAGGAGCCACCATGCCCAGCCTAGTCTTAATTTTATAGTAAGCAAACAGAATTAAATTGCCTAATTTTAGAAATCATATGGTTGAGAAAAGATGCTCTATGAATCTTTATATGAATCTTCCTTCTGCTGTTAGGTTTAGTAGAGCAATCCTCCTTAATATCACTATTTCTGGCTCTTTGACAAAATACATTAAAGTTTTAATAAAATAGAACCTTAAAATGAGAACAATCATACCATGAGCCCAAGAGAACTCCAAAAACTCACAGGCATGGAGACCAAGGCACATGGTTATTATGCATTGAGGTACCATTAAGACCTGCAGTATTAGCTTTGAATGAAAACAAAATGGGACAAGATAAATGTACAGCTTTTATGACAAATTTATAACACTGAAGCTAAATTAATTTAGGTACCATTTTACAGTCTTTGTGTCAAAAAGAAAATTATGAGAGCTGGGAAAATCTAGGAAAAGCCAATGAAAACTGAAATGGAAAATCTTCATAACTGAATTCTTAAAAATTAGAATTATCAGTTCAACACATACACCTATCATTTGCATTAAAGGTGTAAAAATTTTTGACTACATGGAAAATATATTTGCAATGTCAAGTTTTCTACCTCAATGACAATAAATTATTGAGATTCAAATGTGATATTCAAAGTAATTTCAGATTTGAATGATTTTCATCATGGATATTTCTTAGTTTGCTTTTTGTACTTCAGCAGAATTTTAACTAATTGACATTTTGTGACCCTTTTCTTCCTCCTACTCCTACTACTCATTTTATAATTCAGCTCACAAATGAGGCCTTTTTTCAGTGAAATGAAAGGCCTCAGTGATACTTTGCATCACATTAAAGGTTGTTTTCTTTGTTAGTATTGCAAATAGTTTTACAAATAGCCATTTATCATATCCCAAACTGTTCATAAAATCATTCAAAATTTAAAACTTATATATTGAGTACCTGCTACTTCTCAGATTGTATATTAAACATCAGAGCTATAAGTGGTCTGCAAAACTGACAAGGAACCTATACATACATTCTATAGTGGTGAAGACAGATAATATACAAACAAATACCCAAGTGAATGAAATAATTTCAAATAGTGATTCATGCCAGACAATAAAATAAGATAATGGGAAAAAGCAATTTTGTGGTGGTGATAGTGGAGTGGTGGGAAATATTGACTAGGATTATTAAAAGACCTCTCTGAGGAGGTGACATTTGAGCTGAAACCTGAGTGATGGTAAGTACTCATTCAGACAAGGATAAAGAGAAGAGGACCACAGACAGAAGTAACAGCAGTTATAAAGGTTTTAAGCCTGGAATGAGTGGGTGGGTCTATAGAACAGAAAGAAAGACAATGTGAGTGGAGCAGGCATGAGTACATGATTTGAAGATGGAGAAGCAAGCCGAGTTTGGCTCAGTCAGAGTCTCATGGACCATGATAGGAAGCTTAAATTTGATCCTGAGGAAAGTGGGAAGCCCCTGTTGGGTTTACCACTCTGGCTTCTGAAATATGCCTCAGGGCCTTCTTGTTTCTCGGAGTCCTGCTTCTTCCTGTAGTGAATACTGCCTGAGTTTCACTGGCCCAGAGAAGTGATTAGCTCCCCAAGGATGTAGACCCATCCTTTCTGTGCTGTCATTGTCCTTCCCTGAATTTACCTCTTTCTGCCCTGGCTCTGAGGGAGACTTCATTATTGCTCTCAACAGAGGAGCCTTCCCAGGATTTGTGGATCAGGTCAGAAAAAGAATCCATCTTAAATGAAAGGCCACAAAAATCTTCCTAGTGTAGATGAGTGCAGTTTTTTTGCAGCAGCACCTCTCAGGCAGAGGCATGAAGGTGTTGCTACCAAGGTGGGGGAATGTCCCCAGGAAGGTCTCCATCACAGAGGAAATTTATGGAACATCTCTGCAGTGTCATTGATTTCAACATATTCTTCATGAGATGTCAGATGATGAAAGTTGTTGGTGTTTAATAAGAAATTTTGAAAAAAGTGAGCTAGGTAGAAATCTGAAATCTGGGATTTCTGCATGCCTTCAGCTTGGTCCAAGGCTTTGCGTCCTTAGAAAGGCAGTCTCTGTCGTTTGGAATTCCAGTAGATGGAGTAAAATTGCCTATGGAACTCTGTGGTTACAGATATTGTGGGTACCAAACTGCCTTTCTATTGTCAAAAATGACCGCTTCAGTTTGTACCGTGCTTTACAGTTCACAAACCTTGTCACATACACAATCTAATTTTATCATCAAACCAAACCTACAAGGTTTTATTCTGTGTTAAAGATTATCAAACCAAGGACCATAGAAAATAATCCCAGGAAAATATTAATCTTTACATAAAATGTAGAGAAATGAATGAATATGGTGAATCCTTTAAAAATTGAGCTAATAGGATATTTTTATAGTTAGTTATGGAAGACAAATAATATGGCATTTCTGTCATTGCTATGGACAGAAAAATTGAATTAGGGCTAGTCTATATAGTTGCTATTGTAGAATGAAGTTATTAATTCTTCAAGTAGTTTGTTGTGTTTAAGTTTCATAGAACTAAAAGATTTTTTAGAAAGGCTAATACTGGTTGTTCCTTTCTGTGTGTAATGCTTCTTTCAGAAGTTTTTGTAAAGCAGGCCTGGTGGTAATAAAATCCCTGAGTACTTGCTTGTTCATAAAAGGTTTTATTTTTCCTTCAATTGTGAAGCTTAGTTTGGCAGGATATGAAATTCTGGGCTGAAATTTCTGTTCTTTGAGGATGTTAAATATCAGCCCCCTCTCTTCTGGCTTGTAGGGTTTCTACTGAGAGATCTGCTGTAAGTCTAATAGGCTTCCCTTTGTGGGTAACCTGACCTTTCTCTCTGGCTGCCCTTAGTATTTTCTCCTTTGTTTCAACCCTGGTGAATCTAATGATTATGTGTCTTGGGGTTGCTCTTCTTAAGGAATATCTTTGTGGTGTTCTCTGTATTACCTGAGGTTGAATGGTATCCTGCTTTGCTAGATTGGGAAAATTCTCCTGGATAATATCCTGAAGAATATTTTCCAGCTGGGATTCATTCTCTCCATCACATTCAGGTACACCTATTAAACGTAGATTAGGTCTTTTCACATAGTCCCATAATTCTTGGAGACTTTGTTCATTCCTTTTTATCCTTTTTTCTCTATTCTTGTCTTCTCATTACATTTTATTAATTTGGTCTTCAACCTCTGATATCCTTTCTTCTGCTTGATCAATTTGGCTATTCAAACTTGTGCATATTTCACTAAGTTCTCGTGTTGTATTTTTCAACTCCATTAGTTCATTTATATTCCTTTCTATATTGTCCATTCTTTTTAACATTTCATCTAACCTTTTTTCAAAGTTCTTAGTTTCTTTGCATTGGTTTAGAACAATTTGTTTCAATTCCCAGAGGTTTTTTACCATCCACCTTCTAAAACCTCCTTCAGACACTGGAACACAGTCCTCTTCCATTAGGGCTTGTTCCGTTGCTGATGAGGAATTACTATCCCCTGTAGAGGGAGAGGGGTTCTGACTTTCAGTTTTCTCAGCCTTTTTAGGCTGTTTTTTTCCCTTTATTGTGATTTTATCCATCTGTTGTCTTTACAATTAGCGCCTTTCTCATTAAGTTCCTGAGAGGATGTCCAATTTGTTGATTCCCAGTGCTGGAATCCGAGCAACCCACTGCGCCGGCCAAAACAACAGCGATAAGACTGATGGTGCTCTTCTGCCTGGGAATCTCTGGTCGGGCTTCCTTCTTGAGTCCCCAACAAGTGGCTCTGCCTTCCCAGAGCTCCAAACACCAGTCAGTAGGGGAACCAGTCCCGCTCACTGTGCACGAAGAGCTGCCGCGACGAGGCGACAGCAAAACCGCTGCACCAGCCACAGAAGTCACGCTGGTGACCCGCGGGGCTCCTCCATTGGAAATCTTCTGGTCTGTGGGTGACAAAAATTTCTCTGAAAATGTGGCATCCTCACGTTTTTCAAGCTTTCACTGGGAGCTACAATGCCGAGCTGTTAGGGATCAGCCATCTTCCCTTTGAAACATTTAATATTTTTTCCTGTTTTAAATGAGAATGTGATCAGCTGGAATATTGGCAAAGAACAGGTCATTAGTGAATACTCCAATGAAGACAATTGGCTTTGGGTTTGATTTTCCTGTTTTTGCAGTTAGCTTAGCACCAGATGATGCCCTAGTGAGTTCTGTATAAATAATACAATCATAGGGTTGAGTGATTCTCTAACAGTCACAGACTCAAGCAGAAAATAGCACTTGTCTTTTCACACAAGCTCATGTAGATTCTTTTATTGCTGAATTGTTCTTATGTCACTCTAACCCTTAAATTGTTGGTATGGTTGGTGTTTTTTCTGTTTCATTATTGGGCAGGCAAGCAGCCAAATCCTCACTCTGACCTAGGAGAAGCACTCCTGGATTTGAGAATCTTTAGCTGATACATCCATCCATTGCAGAAAGGAGAGACAAAAAGTAAAAATCTGCATTCTCTCTATTGTTCCTGAAATAAAAGTGTGTCCCTACACATTCCCTTGACAGTTGGTCAACATTAGGGGGTGATGAAGCTGGCTCTGCTTACAGAAATTCTGTGACAAGCTCTTATTCTGTGACAAGCTCTTATAGGCTTTCAAGGTCTACCTCAAGAGCCAACTCCAGCCCATGATGCTCAGTGATCTTTCTCTGGGTAAAATGGCAGTCATATTTTATACTTCAAGATCAAGAGCTCTTCATTTTACTGTATGGCATTATACCTTCCCATTCCTTTCTCTTTGAATATAAGTCTTGTCTTACCTACAAGATTGTAAGTTGCTCAGATCTATTTAAAACCTGCACTGATTAACACAGAATTGGGTATTTAATAAATATTTGTTGGCTTGATAACACATATGTGGGTCACAGTTCCCAAACATTTGAGTGGAGTTTTAATGGTCAGTATCCTGCTGAAAGAACAGAGTTTGTACATTGTGACATAAAAGATTCTAGTTTCTTAAAATTGAAAAAGAAAAAATAAAAAGCCTTTCCTGCTCTTCTCTTTCTCTTTACTCTCCTGAAAATTTGACCCATATAGTAGCAAACCACAGAAAACATGATGTAGCATATTGGGGGCAAATGGGCATAATCACTAAGAATCTTTCTGCTTTTGAAAATAACCTCTATTTTTACTTCAGAAGCACAAGCAATCATATGATGTGTTGACCCATCACATAAACCTGCAGTAAATTTGGCTCACTCTGTTGACTTTCTAAGCAAACATGGGGATCCATTCCCAAGTGATTGTTATTTCCTATGTGTTAGATGTTGGGATGACCTCAAAAAGTCATTGGTGTATTCAGACCAAGTTATTAAAATGGATAATTTATTAATCATATCCAAATGATTCATTTCATACATTCCCCAAATTATTTTATGGTCTTCAGCAGGATTCCCAAAGTGTTTCCTGTGGAATATTAGTATTCCATGAGATATGACTAGATGCCCCTTGGAAAAAACTTGGTTGTTTGGTGATTTGGAGAAATGTTAGATTCTCTGTTTGCCTCTTAAGACAACACATTGAACATTAAAGACTTTGAGGAGTCCTGCAGCAAAAAGATCTGTTTAATTTGTTTAATTTGGCATTTAGCAAACATATTTGACCTTGGTAAGAGAAATAATATCTAGTGAGTATTCTGTCCTAGGCATACATTAAGTTATTGGATCTCTATGCTAAGAGTCTAAATTAGGTACTATTATCCATATTTAAAGATGAGGCATTAAGAATCTGCTATATTTAAGGACTTGTTCTAGGTCACACAGTGACAGAGTCTTGTATAGTGAGTTCTCATGTTTGACTCTGCCACCAGCTAGCTATGTACTACCATTTTGGTCCAACAAGTCAATCTTAATTTCCTTATCTGTGAGTCACAGTTTAACAATAATGTTGCTTTGAATATGAAAGTAGTTGAATTTATATTACAGTATTTTGGTTAACAAAAAGTGGTATATAAGTAGCATTTCTACCTTACAAAATCAGGAGGACAAAAACATCATCCTATAATGGGAAACAACATATTCACTCCAAACACATAATGCAAACTGCTAGACTTTTAAAAATGAAAGCATGCAAACAAACAAGAACATAGTTTTAGCTGTCCAGAATAGTGACCAGACATGTACATTTTCATTTATAAGTATTATATATTTTTATATAGTCAGACTCAGTCTCATGTACCGATCAAATTGGGTAGTATAGCATTAAGGTACCCAATGGTATTGTTGTGAAATTATAAGACTAGAAATACATTATGAATAGATATTGACACTTTGATCCTTAACTATAAATTTTCTTGATTCTATGGCTTTAAGCCAGAAGCCAAGCATCTTTCATTTTTCCTGTGTATCATCCATTTTAGGCAGCCATGACATAAACCACTTGTGGCTCTGACTCACTCCACCAATTCCATAATGTGGTACCTGATTGTTAGGACTCCACTGGCACTCTCAACTTGTCAAATTTACCATATGAAGTAAAATCATTTCTACTTGGCACTTTAGAACCTAGTGTTTAATGATTTTGATGTAGATAATATCTTTCTCCCTAATTTTTGAGTCTTAAAAATTATTCTGCTTGTGAATTCCAGATATTCACACACACATACATACATACATACATACACACACATATAACACAATAGATATTCTGCACATCAGCTTGAATGTGGAGATGGGTTTATGACAAAAAGAAAGAAGACTTCTAATTAAATGTCTACCTTGCCAAATTGTAAACTGATTTCCTTGTTACCCAAGTTGAACTAAATCCTGTTTTCAATCTAGAAGTAATTACCAAGGCAGTGCACAATTGAACTGAGGCAGATGGCATTTTGCATTCTGCATCCCTGAACTGTCATTAGATGATATCATAAATATTGATATATAGTATAATACTCCACAAAGTTTATTAAAAGAATAATTTAGAAGTCCATAGTGGTTTTATCATCCAGGGTTCTACCATTCTCAGAAGTGTGATGGAAGTATGATGAGTGTTTCTGTGGTTTTCCTAGATTTTGTGTTTATGAGTTGTTTGTGTCTCTGACATCTTTATTTTATGCCAGAATTCATTAGCCTTTAATATGTTTCTGATATGGTAAGGCCTTATTGTCACCTCTGCTTTCTAGATGCATAGAGTGCATCCCAAGAAGAGGAGATGGAACTGATAACATTCAGATTTACTGGAAGCTGCTTTCTTTGGCCACTTGATTTCTGAGGTGTAGTACTGGATGTGCTGTAGAGGGCAGAACTGCCTGTGATGTAATGACATTCTAGTTCCTTTATTCCAGCCCCAAATTAGAAGGTCTATTCTCTGATAACTATGATTTCTTGAAGGTGTACATCCATCTCTTTACTGTAAAGAATGGAAGAGAAATAATACCTGTATAGAATAGAAGAGAAATAATGCCACTGTTTAAAGAATGGTTTCAATATGTAAGAAAGGATAATTGCCATGAAATCTGTGCACAGCCTGACAGAGTTTATACTCTGACAAAAGCATTTCTGTAATGGCAAATCCCTGGGTAGATTAATGCTTCTGTCTGGGTTCTGCTGAAAAGAGCTTAGGGGGCTGAATAGCGTAGGCAATTAAAAACAAACAAACAAACAGACAAACTAGCAAAAACCTCCCCCATTCCTTTCAAAACCTTTTGCTCTTTGTGCAGCTCAAAAAGTCAAGCAACTATTAGAAGTACCTCTTAACACTTATTAAATATTGAGCCTTCTGCTGCTAAGCAGTGACTTAGTAAGTAATGAAGCTGAAGCTAGCCCTACTTTAATATTGATTCTGGCCTGAAATAACTGTTTATGTCCTTGAAATAATTTGTTGTTGGTGGTTTATTTATTATTTTCTTTATATATTAAATGGGAAGTCCTTTGGTCTCCTACAAGTTCTGGATGGGCTAATTAGCCATTTTGTAAACCAATATAGTACAGTATTTCATCTGGATAAAGTAATTTATAGTCTTACATTGAAATGTAATTAAAATGTTGTTGCAACTAGATTTTAGTCCCTAATCAGCAATTACTGTTACTCTGTACATGAATTGGATGGTAAATTTTATTAGTTTGTTTTCCTGGGTAAAAGATAGTGTCTAATCACAGTATCTGATCTACAGAGCTGCAGAACAAGCCCTTCAGGTTGCTAAGCAAATGCTGCCCATCCCCCATTATTAAAGATATAGGGAGAAAGATGTCTCCTTTTGCTCTGATATTATGTTTTTCATTTTCTTATTGTTGTCTTTATGCTTGAAAATTCCTACCTTATAAACTTGAAAAGGAATAAGTCTATTTTTTGTTGCAATTTAAGCCAATATTCACTTATTTTGTTCTTCCTACATAAATGCCAACTACAAATCAATCAGTCCACCAGTTTGTCTGCCAATGCTATTTAAAAGTAAATTTCAGCATTGAAACTTCATTCATTAATTTATTCTCTTATGTAACAGATATTTATGTATGCTGACACTGTTCAAGTTATTGTGCTAAATAGATCCTATTGTGTTTCTTAAGGACATAGCAAAACAAGACACTTTCTTAAGTCTAAAATTCGATGTTAGCCAAGTTAAATTTAAAATACTAGATTTTTAGACAAAGGAGGCCAAGCTGATGTCAGAATGTATATCAGTAGGCATAGTGGATTTTCACAACTATAGTAGTCACAGTGTGAAGACAGCAACAATATTTGCTGAATTAGTGACTTTACCAGAAATTTAAATTGTTTGACTGTTACCCCTTTAAAATAACATGGAATGGTCTGTGCAATCATGTGATTCACATCGCTAAGATTTTTTTCTTAGGAAGGCACATTATCTCAGGATCAAAATAAGGAATATCATATTATGTTTGTGGTACAGACCTCAATTTTAACACGTTCAGTAAATTAAATGGAAGAAACTAAAAATCAGTGGGGCTTTGAGTTGTCAGAAGTTTTATTTAGAATTTTTGGTGACAAAATCTAAATGAATTAGGTGAGATGTCATAAAATGCTTTGTGTTGCTTTACAACATTGCTTGAATTTATAGAAATAAAATTTTGTGACTCTTTCTACCTGTACACTCACACTCACATATACTGCATGCACTTCAGTTGAAAAAAAAAAGAAGATTGGAGCTATTCAGAATCAATAGAGACAATATAATTAATGAATGTATGTCTAATTCAAAGTGTATTTCACTTATCTTACTGATTGGTTAGGAAATAGGCCAACAAAATTCTTTGCACTGTGAACTAATTTATATTATCCTGAAAGGGTTTTTTAATATGTAGCAGTAAACACCTTCTCACCTAACTTATTCTCAGGCAAGAGGTCACAACCATCACTCAGTACCAGAAACCTGGTCTTCAGTAGTTAGGGCCAAATGGGTCCCAACTTTCTAATGTGAGGATACGGTGGTGGTAGTTGGTGAGTCTGGAGGCTGGAGAGCCCTGAAGGACAGTGCTGTACTGTAACATGGCAGCTCAGCACACATAACAGAGTGCCACTCTATCTCCTGTGTCTTACCAGGCTCTTGTTTACACACTGCTATTTTTGACATCTTTTCACCAAAAGATTAAGAAAGTGGAAAACCAACCCTTTTGAAGCCTGCACTCATTGGAGGAACTGTTTCTTTTCTTTTTTAAAATCATTACTCTGCTACTAGTAATTCTCTAGAGTTCCCCTCATCAGAAACTCTGTTCCCAGTGTCAAAGGGAACTAGGATTGTTTATTACATCTGGATAACCAAGTACTACAGACTTCAATGGTAGGAGGAAACCTTATGGTCATTTAGGACAACACTCATCTAATGTTTGTATCTCTCCTGTTTTAAAAGGGTCCCACTTACAGAGAACTGTCTCCTGAGACTGTCCTTATTCAGTGTTTTCTCAAAAGTGTTCTCTTTAACACCAGCCTCAAGAGGTATTCTACAAAAGAAAGTGTTTTATGTTCAAATAACTTTGAGGAGCAATAGTCACCATATAGAATTTGAGTTTATATCAACTTGGGGGATCCCCCAACTTATTTGGGGATGGAAAGTTTCTCCAAGAAAACATGCTTTAGTATTTCATTCCACAGAAAACTCTAGCATATGGTTTTTTCCACAAATAATATATATTTATTCATGCAAATTAAAATTGCATTGGCTTTTTGGATTCCTATAAATCTGATCTTTGGCTTCTCGAGTCTCATTTTTTAGCACCACTTCCTGTTTAGCCACATCATCATGTTTTGCTTGGCTTGACTTTTTGGTCTTAAGTATTGATCTTCTTTTTTACACTTTGTCTTGTTGGAACCAGCCACCTCTCCAGCTTGGCTTTTGGGCTCTTGGCTAAGTCATCTTGTACCTTCTTCAGCAGTCTGAGATCTGTACTATTCACTGATATCAGAAGCATTTTGTTCATTTTGTTGATTAGAAATGATGAGGAGGACTGGACAAGGTTGGTATCACTCTCTAAAACATCACCCATTGATTCTGATTGTTAATTTCCCAAATTAGTGACAGATTTTTCAGAAGAGAGTTTCTAATAATCCATGCCTCTAGCCTTTGTGGTTTGCAAACCTCTTTTCAAGAGGCAAATCATCTTCCCCTATTTTTAGCTCTCAAATTTTTTCTGAAGAGAAACTGGTAATGATATAGTTTCTAAATATAGAGGCTAATCAACTTCTCATAAAACCAATGCCATCTCCTTTGAAGAAGTAATGTTGATCAAAATCCTGCCTCATATTTTGCAGAATATATTTTTGGGATATCTTATAACATCCATGGTATCCTTCTGTGTGTAGATAATTTAGTTTGTATGATTTCAGTATATTTGTATTATAATTTTTGTCTGAAGGAATAGTTTCTTGAAATTGTATACACTAATTAGTATAGTCTGTAAAATAATAGATACTTTTAAATGTGTGGGAGACATGACTTTCAAATGAAGTATTTAAATATAATTGTTGTTTAAACATTTTATTTAAAAGATGTATATTTATTAATTTTTCTGTAAGTAACTGCATGTTTGGGGTGGTTTATTGTAAATTAATCTCAACACAAAGCAAAGAAAAATCCAATCTGTTACCCAAACCTACCTCAGACATCCTATTTTTAATGTAATTTATTTATATTTATACACATGTTTGCAAAGGTTTAGCCCCAACTATTTATTTCCACTAAATTGAATCCTGGAGAAGGTTTTTTGCTTTGTTTGAAAATCCCTAGTGTAGTATTACTGAGATTTTGAATCTACTTTTCAATATCAGAGCATCTTTAAATTTTCATTGTTAAGGTCAACTTAGAAAGGAGTGTGTCAGAAGCACTAGAAAGCTCAAGTCCTGAGGTTGAAAAGACTTGAGTTCATGATTGACACCATGCAATTTTCTAGCAGTGGCACCTTGAATAAGTTATCTTATGTGTCTAAATAACAGCTCCTCATTTGTAAAATGAAAATCAGGATGAAGATGGATACCTATCTCATAGGATTGCTTACAGGGAGGGGGTCTACTACACACTGGGGTCTAGTGGGGGGAATGGGAGAGGGACAATGGGGGGGCTGGGGAGGGATAACCTGGGGATAAATGCCAAGTGTGGGTGAAGGGGAGGAAGGCAGCAAAACACACTGCCATGTATGTACCTATGCAACTATCTTGCACATTCTGCACATGTACCCCAAAACCTATAATGCAATAAAAATTTTTTAAAAAAATTAAAATAAATAAAGATTACATAAAGAGTATTCAAGTAAAGCACTTTTCACATTGCCTTACACACATTAAAAACTGGATAAGTGATTCTTAAGCTCTTACATTTTCTCAATAAGGAAAACCCTTAATGTCCAGAAAAAGTTGGCATGTCAAGAATGAGACTTTAATTGCACAAGGTTCTGACAATCAAAATAATCATATTTCTCAAAAGTCTTCTATTTTCATGATGACAATGGATTATATTATCTGACTTATACAACATGGCAGCATATTTGAAATTCAGATCATTTCAGGAAATCTGTTTCACACAGTCACCATATCAATAGAACCTAAAACATATCTCAATGATAACACCACATTGGGCTGAAATGCATATTGTAAGTAGCACAAGGAGGGTAAAAGGATCTACATCTCTTGCTAGGCCAAGGAGTCATCCAGGCAGTCAGAAAACAAATAAAATAAAAACAAAATAA
Source organism: Saguinus midas (assembly GCA_021498475.1). NCBI lineage: Eukaryota > Metazoa > Chordata > Mammalia > Primates > Cebidae > Saguinus > Saguinus midas. The sequence goes on along the minus strand of CM038398.1, from coordinate 138,194,681 downwards.
TGGTCCTTTCCCATTGGACACTTAACTCTTCTGAATTTGTCAAGGTGGCAGTGGGCTTCTGTAAGATAATTTATGTTTAGGACATGGCTCTGGACATTTTGTTTTCCTATTGAGTACAGCTAATTTGATTAAAATTTTGTCTGGCTATTTTTCATTTCTTAGGTACAGCCTAAGTTACAGAAATACAGCAGATTGTACCATGACACTGAGTGAAATATCTTTGGGTCAGGTAAACCCCTATTTAATGTTAAAAGGATGAGGAGATTTAGTGATCACCAATCCTGTAAGGATTCAGAGGATGAGACCAACCAACAGCCCAAGTCCTCTGAAAAGACAGCCTCAGAGAACAAATTGAATAGATGATATCAGATGGTCAGTAGGGCCTCAGGGATGCTGGTGCAATTTGCTTTCTGCACAAGGAGGCCCTGCTAAGGGCAACATGAATTTGGACTGAAATGTGGCCTGCATTCAACTAACTGTGGCCCCTTTATAGTTGTTCAGCCTTAAGGTGGCACTTTGTGGTAATTCTTAGAGTCTTATTCTATTTTACACAAAGTGCTTCACAATGAGTGCAGATATGGCAATCAGTTTCCACATAAAGTTTGGCTCTGCTCCCATGTGCCTCATAACTATCTGAAGGGACTAGACCCTTTACCAGAGAATTTGCCCTGTCTTCAGAGCTAAATGACTTGGTACCTCTGAGAACAGTGCTTTTGTTTCTCTAATATTTCTTGAAATGATACATTTGGTAAGGTAAATGATATCTTAACAGTAGAATAATAATAATAATAAAAGACCTGGGACTTTGTAGTCAGAAAGTCCAGGATTTTCTTTCTAATTTCCACATCTACAGGCTTTGTGACCTTGGTCAAGTTAATGGAAAGTGGGGCATGTATAAATAAATCGGATTGACTCTCTATAACATTTTAAATCATCATATATACACTGTAAATGTTATTAAATTCCAATGAAATTTGGTACATGAGTAGAAAGAAATGGATGATTTATGAGACAAAGAAATGACTCTCTTTGCTATTTTAAGGCAAATCTGTCATCTTATCCATAATATTTACCTTAGGTGAAATCACCTCTGGTGCACGTTGACTGATAGACTATATGTATGAGGCTTTACATTTGTGAGAATTCAGGAATTCACCAAACCATTTCTTATATAATGACTGTCTCTGGGACTTAGAGGAAGTGACTCTTTGTGCTGTAATCTGGCCCTTTGGGGTTTGAGTTGCAGAGAAGAGAGGCCCCATGCTGCTACATTTTGAATATTTTAAGATTTGAGAGCAGCAAACCAGATTGCAGAAATCAGCTGGTGCTATGTCCACCAAGCTAATCTTACACACATTTCAGAAATTGGCAGGTGGCCTACAAGAATCCTATTCTGCTCATAAAGTTTTTTCTTAAAATTTTCAAGTAGAATTAGTTCTGTAGAGAAGTGGACCATTGCATATAGAATATACTTATCAGCAATAATATTACAAGATTGCCATTCACACAGGAATGAGAAGAACAACTGGAGGTTCTAGGTAGCTTTTGTTGTTACATTAATAGATTCTATTGTCAGGCACAAGTTGTTCTGCAGGAATTCTAAAAAGTAGCCTAAGAATAAATTTCTTTTTTTTATTTTTTATTTTTATTACATTGTAGGTTTTGGGGTACATGTGCAGAACATGCAAGATAGTTGCCTAGGTACATACATGGCAGTGTGTTTTTCTGCCTTTCTCCCCTTCACCCACATTTGGCATTTCTCCCCAGGCTATCCCTCCCCTGTTCCCCCACCGCTGTCCCTCCCCTATTCCTCCCAATAGACCTCAGTGTGTAGTACCCCCCTCCCTGTGTCCATATGTTCTCATTTTTCTCACCCGCCTATGATAGACTGGACTGGGAAAATGTGGCACATAAATTTCTACAAAATCAAGTTCCAGTAATATCCTTATAATTCTTACTAGCTCCAGGATTATGTAGAAAAGGCTTCTGGGAAATGCACTTTTCATTGAAAGTAATTTTAGCAAACAACACTGAATCATAAAGAATGTTCTGTGTGTTGGTTGCTAATTGTTTTTAAAATTTGATCTGTGATTCATTTATGTAATTCTCTTCCATATCTGTTCATTATCATTTTCTGGTAAGAGTTTGTTCAGAACCCACATTAATTTGTGATTTTTCTGGTCCACAAATTTCTCCTTTACTCACATTAGGCCATAATATTAAGCTCCATCCCCAAATTGCTTTTTCTATCATCTACATTTTTTGATATCACATCTACTGTTGCATTTTACTTCCCTAAAATGTATCATTTTTTATATGATGTGTTTTAATGGGTCTTGGATTTTTAAAACTGTTTCCATAAGTGACATTTTTTGAGTAATGTTAAATTTGTTCTACAACTTCTTCTGGCTGCTATAAAGTCTGCAAAACTTTAAGTGTAAAGTAATATCAGGAAGAATAATAATCTTATAATGCTTAAAACACTTAATCAAGTTTAACATAACCTTTCCCAATCCTTTTTGATTGAATAGTTAGTTCTGTTGGGATTTTTAGATTGACATGCTGGTTAGAAAGGGAATATGTTTGGTAGATTCTTTGAGTTGTCACATTCTGTAGTTTCATTTGATGGGTGATTTCATTAAAAGTTTATATACAAGGGTGTGGCATAATTTCAGTAGTTAGTAGAGATTATTTGGAAGCTTTTTTCTACTTTCCTAAGGGTATCTTTCTATTCAAAACATCACATCAGCAGATAGTGGTGTGAATGTATCCCCAGCTATATAAAACCAAAAAAAAATTTTTAATCATCTATTGTCCTAGTCACTACAAAATCATCTGTTTCTTCCCCTAAAAATACTATGTATGGCTAAAATTATAGCTCTACATTAGATGCAAAGGAAGCATTTTCTCCTCGGTGTATATGTTGGGTTCCCTAGCTGCCAAATTGAGATATTTTAAACTTACATTGTGAGTGCATACTGGGCTAGTCCCCTAACCTCTGAAATGTCTTTCTTGGATTCATGTCTACCTGAGGGCAGGTTTCTTGCCATCTGTCTTTATACTCCCCCATGGATCAGCTCTCTCGACTCCCTGGTGGCATTTGCTTAACACACTCAACCTACATGGTTTCCTGTTAGTTGGCTATGCTGCAGTTTAAGGTGTCCAAATGTTGCTGAACCCTCAGCATTTCTTTTAAAAGATAATCTCTTTACTCCTCCATGGTCAGCTTTGTTTCCCATTCCACACAATAGCCATCTCCAGCTGTGTCTTCCTCCTTCAAATTAGATGATTAGGTTCTCCAAATCTCACCAAAAAATGGAAGTCATCAAGCACAAACTCCCTCAACTTCCCTCATTCTCATCTTTATTTATTTATTTTATTTTAATTTCTATTGCATTATAGGTTTTGGGGTACATGTGCAGAAGGTGCAAGATAGTTGCATAGGTACACACATGGCAGTGTGTTTTGCTGCCTTCCTCCCCTTCACCCACACTTGGCATTCATCCCCAGGCTATCCCTCCCCAGCTCCCCTCACTGTCCCTCCCCAATTCCCCCCAATAGACCCCAGTGTATAGTAAACCGCCTCTCTGTTTCCATGAGTTCTCATTTTTCTCACCCACCTGAGTGAGTATATGCAGTATTTCTTTTTCTGTTCTTGTGTCAGTTTGCTGAGAATGATGTTATCCAGATTCATCCATGTCCTTACAAAGGACACAAACTCATCATTTTTTATTGCTGCATAATATTCCATGGTGTATATGTGCCACATTTTCCCAGTCCAGTCTATCATCGTTGGGCATTTGGGTTGGTTCCCTCATCTTTAAAATGTTGTCGAGCACTTTCTTTTTCTCTTTTCCTCCTCTCTCTGAGTAACAGAACTGTTTTACCAATATGTTTTCATTTGTTTTTCTTTCTATTTTCTTATTGCAGGTCCCTTAACTCAGGCTGTCATCATCTGTCATTTTCTAACCATCGTTGTCTCTAGTCTCCTCCACTAACTTGCCAGTCCATTCTCCACATCGTAGCCAAAATGATTCACCACTCAAATCATGTCACTTTGTTGCTTTCAACTCTTCTTTGCCTGCAGATTAAAATCTAAATATGTAACATAACAAACAAAGTCCTCCCTAAGCCAAAGTGTTATCATTTCATTTCCCACCATTCCCCTTGATGCAAGTCACAGTTGTTTTCCAGTCATACCATGCAGTTTTATATCCTGGTTCCTTTGTCTATACAAGTATCTGTGTTTCCTTTTCCTAAAATATCTTACCCACCTTCTGGACAGTATGAGTTTCTACTCATCCAGCAAGACCTACTTGAAATATGGCTTACATATGACACCTTTTTCAGTCAACCCCTAGGCAGCATTAATTTCTGCATATTTTCATCACTGTGTTTGCATGCTTTTTTTTGTTTTGTTTTGAGACAGAGTCTTGCTCTGTCACCCAGTCTGTAGTGCCAGGGTGCAATCATGGCTCAGTGTGTCCTCTACCTCCTGGGCTCAAGTGATCCTCCCACCTGAGCCTCCTAAGTAGCTGAGACTTCAGAAGTGTGCCACCATGCCTGGCTAAATTTTTTTATATGTTTTGTAGAGCGGGGTTTTGCCATGCTTCCTAGATTGGTCTTGAATTCCTGGCCTCAAGCAATGCACCTGTCTCAGCCTCCCAAACTGCTGGAATTATGGACATGAGCTGTGTCTGGACTTTGCATACTTGTATTGCAGCATTTCCACATTGCCTTACAATCATCTGTTTATTTGTCTTTCTATCCTCAATAGCCTGAAGAACAGCATGTCTTAGTCATCTTTGCTTCTCAAGCTTCTAGCATAGTGTCTGACATATAGTGGAAACTCCCTGTATATTATTGAATGAGCAAATGGAAGAATGACAAATGAGCAGCTCAGGTTTCATTTTGGATAGGCAAGCATAGCTTGAAGCCTCCAATTCCAGATACTTGAAAGGATAAACAACATTACAAGAAAATTGGTGAAATTAAACCAAGCGATGGCATAGATAATGACAGGATTGCTAAAGTCACATACTAGCTGAGGCTTTTGTGTGATGTGAGGAGTAGGAGGGACCAGCATACAAAGAGAAATAGAGGGAGACAGAATAAGTAGCTGACAATGATGGGGTACTTGGCACACACAGACAAACATACCCCTAAGTTTTCTATCTGGCACCTCCTTTTTATCCTCTTAAGTGTAACTATAGTAAGCCAGTAGCTTCCATCTTCCCAGAATTACTTTCCAAAAGGGCCATGTTGACCACTTGACTATGCTCCTAAATGTCATTTTCTATGCTTCTCCAGGGCTGAAATACCACAAGGAAGTTGATTCAACTTAACTCCTTTCCTCAACTACTGCCATTCTTACTCTCCTCCCAATTGGTGTTACAGTATGCCAAATATTTTTCTTCAGTTCCATCTTAAAAGGCACTAAATAGATCCAGCCACTAAGAGACATAAGTTTAAATTATGAGTCTTAAAACTAAATGTGTTGAAAGACTGCCAGATTTATTCATTTAACCACAAATTCAACAATTAGATTATGAGTACCAACTGTGAGCCAAACCACACAGTACTCAGAAATGTGTTTATTATGCCCTTATGGGATGATATCTTCTCATATAACAACTAGAATGATACATTCCTTCTGCTTTTCAATTTTAAGCTGCTTTTTGGAGTTTAGTTGAATAAAGCTGGTTGTCACCAATAAATAATATTAAATCCAGCAATATTAAATTGATCTGGCTGTAGATAACTACAGGAATTTTTAACAAAATTGGGTCTTACAAATAATTGGTTTTACCAATGAATTTGGGAAAAGCATGACAGAGGTATCTTCAACCATAGAAATGACCCTGAATATTTATGAACCTCTCTGCAGACCTTTATAAGAGACCAGCATCCCAGTTGATCTTCTTGAGGTCCTTTGAGCCATAAGATCCTATGGTTAGGATTTATGCTTGATATTGAAGATTCTAAGCCAAACCTCTCTTCAGCTTTTTGGCATTCCATTTAGGAAAACAAACTAAAATAAGTGGTCTTTGGGCTACTTTGGAATACAGTGAGTCCTTTTTACATCACTGGTGATGGGGAACACCAAGATTTTATAGTGTATAGATATCATTGAAGCTGTTATTTGTCTCAATATATTTCATTTCCTACTGTCATGAGTTATGTTATGACATTGACTTTTCAAAATTTGTATAAATTTAAGAGGAACAAGTGCAATTTTATTTACAGAAATATATTGTGTAGTAGTGAAGTCTGGGCTTTTAGTGTAATCATCACCCAAATAATGTACATTGTGTCTAACATTGGCATTTAGATAAGTGGATTTGATGTTCAAAAAGGCTTATCTGTTTTTCTCTGTATACCCATTTTTCTCCAACAGGTCAATTTTTCCCCTTTCTTCACTATAACTTTTTATTTTGTCTCACCTCTTTGCTACCTTTTTTAAAAATGATTTTTAAAAATTAATAGACTTTATTTTTAGATAAATTTTAGATTTTTAAAAATTAATAGACTTTATTTTTAGATAAATTTTAGATTTTTAAAAATTAAGCAGATTGTACAGAGATTTGCCATCCATATTGCATAGTTTCCTGTCTTTTAACGTCTTGTATTATTTTGATATATTTGTCACAATTAATGAACCAACAGTGATACATTATTATTACCTAAAGTCTCTGATTTATTATGATTTTCTTTGTTTTTACCTAATGTCCATTTTCTGTTGCAGGATCCCATCCATGATACCACATTACAGTTGGTTGTTACATATCCTTAGGCTATTCTTGGCTGTGACATTTTCTCAGACTTTTCTTATTTTTGATGGCTTTGGTAGTACTGGTCAGGCATTTTGTGGATTATCCCTCTGTTGGAATTTGTCTTGCTTTTCCTATGATTATATGGGGTTTGGATTTTTGAGAGGAAGGTCACAGAAGAATATAAAATGCCATTTAATTCAAATCAAATCAGGATAGATGTTATCAACATGACCTATCACTGAAAATGCTGGCCTTACATCACCTGGTAGAGGGAGTGTTTGTAAGAATTCTCCATTGTAAAGTTACTCCTCCCACCCACCGTTTTGTACTGTATTGTTTGGAAGGAAGTTATTATGTGCAGCCTCTATACTTAATGAGAAGGGATATTCCACATCCTTGAGGGCACAGTATCTACACAAATTATTTCAACTACTTCACAGGATATTTGCTTTATCTTCCACATTTATTTATTTATTCAATCATTCTTACATATCATTGTGGACTTACAAATATTTATTTTATATTTTGGTTTATAATAATCCAATATTATTTTACTTATTTTGTTGCTCAAATTGTTCCAGTTTTGGTCACTGAGTTCTGGTGTCCCTTAGATATACCTCCAACAATGTAAGGTTTTAGTGATTTATTTGAGCATTTACTTCCTTTTTGTTACAACAGGATGCTCTAGGCTCACTTTGTATTTTCACTTCTTTGCTTTTAACTTCAGTGATCTTCACAGAACGTGATAGAAGATCACAGTTGACCAGACAAAGCTTATTAATGACTTTGAAAAGTAATATGACCTCATGTTTTTATTAATCTGTCACCTATGACCAGAGTGTAGTTAAGAATTATTCTTATGCTTTATATTGGTTGTCCTTAAAGTTTAACTGTTTTCTATGCAAGAAATCTGAAATTTGTGACCAATGATTTTCATAGATTTACAATGCCTTCAGTGGATTTTAGATTTACTGAATCAGCAAAAGACTTTAGAAGAAAGTAACTGAAAGGTTTTTGCCCACACAGTATAGTCATTAGTTAAAATTAATGAAGTGTAAGAAGAGAACTAGAAATATTTTATATTTTGTATATACAAAGCTGATAATATAATTCACTTTTAAAGTAATTGAAAAGTTATATAGGTTATATTCTAACAGTAAGTTAAAGTAAAGAGAGGAAGTGGACACTGAATATGATAAATAAGACAATGATTCTGAGAAAAACATTTATCAGTTTACATATCCTGCCTATCTATACAAATATTCTATAACTTACACATAAGTGACAGTAGAGATGCTCATGATATTAAGTTATTCTCTCTTAATCTGTCAGCATTTTCATTATAAACCCACTTTTCAAGGGCATATAACATCTCTAAAATTTCATTTAGGATTTAAACTTGCCAAACACAATTGCAGACTAAAAATTTCTTTGGCAAATTTAATCAGAATCATTGTTTTTGTCCTAGGGCTTTCACTTGTGTGATAGTGACTTTCTTTCTTTCTGTGTCTTGATAAATGGTTTCTCTCCCATCTGAGAGTGATGACTGTTGAATGAGAACATGGCCTTAAATTCTCTGAGTTTGATGGGTGGTGTGTAATATCATAACTCTTTGATTCTGCAGCCGCAACTTCAAGCACAAAATATGTTTTCTAGATGGAAATAAGTGTTTCTCTTTCTTCTTTTTAATGGCCTATTAATGTAGTCTTTATGAATTATATTGTCTTTCTCTGTTGATGTGCTGGCAATAACCAGTTAGAAATTATAAATGTAAAAAAAATGTGATGACTATACCTTCTAAATAAATATCTTTAAATTTTAGTAACAATTCCAGCAAGAAAAATACAAGGCTTATATTTTCTTGAGAACTACCAATTTTTTTGAGAAACATAAAGTAGAATTTGAATAAATGGAGGCATACACCATGTTCTTGACTAGGATGTCTGAATATTAAAAATATGTTTTTTTCTATTTAGTTGATTTGTAGGTTTATAGATATAGGACATTACAAACTAATTCCTAGGTTTTATACAAATTCAACAAAAAATTCTCTTTACTTTTAAAACAATTATTCTGAAGTTCATTTGGGAAGAATAAACAGATTTTGACAGTTAAAATATGTTTTTGAAACATGACTAAGATATTAAAATGCATCAAATTTATAGTAATTACTAGGGTGATAAGGTTTTAAGAATGAAGTGGTGAATAATATGAGTCAGACAGCCTTGAAAAAATATTATTTTATGATAAAAAAACAGAAGCAAAGGGGAAAAATAATCATTTAATAAATAGTTCTTGGAAAATTGGCTATTGGGGAGGAATGTATAAACCATAAAATCTGATGCTAGAGTTTTACTTTACACTCAATATCTAAATGATTTTGAAGCATTTAATATTTAAATGTTTAAAAAGTTTAAGAATAGAAACAAAATTTACTATTTAATTCCTTTAATGGTGAGGAATTATTTTCTAATCATAAGCATATAGAAAAAATATCACAAAAGAAAAAGATGCTGGATTTTAATTGATAATGACCAATATTTTTTTCTAGTCAGAAAGCATCATTATCAGAATGAAAAGGCAAATCATAAACAACAAAAATATATGCAACATAGATAATAAAGGCCTAATGTCTGTAATATATAAAAATCTGTTATACATCATTAAGAAATAATGAACACCTCTAAAGGAAAATGACAAAGAATAGAAAATAAAATATACTTGGAAAATAAACATTTGAAAAGTGTAAGTTAAAAGCAGACTTTTGGACAATCATATTCACAAATATCAGAATGAATTAAGTTTTGTGAAGTAAGTGAGACAGGCACTCTCACAGTTAGACTTCCAGAGGTAAAGTGTAAATTAGTATCATCTTTCTATAAAGTAAAGAGCAATATCTACAAAGAGCATTAAAAAGCTATTAAACTTTAACCCAAGAATGCTGTATCTAGAAAATTACCAAGAGGAAATCATCAGGATATAGATGAATATTTATATGCAAGGAAAACCCTTTTATTTTTAGTAGTACTAATGACTGGAAAGAATCTAAATGCCAACAAAATGAAAACATTACAAACATTACAGTACATCATTTATAACAAAATAATGGGCAGGTATTCACAACCATGTTTGTATATACGATTCCAGTTGTCATTTGGGTAGGTAACATTATTTTTCTTTTTACCTTGCATGTTTCCTTCCTGAGCTTGTTCAAGTTAAAATACACAACTGGTAGTTAAATCAATGAGAATTTACAAAATTTCTAAAACTGTAGAGAGTCACTATTCCTTGGTTTACAGTTGGCTCTTTTGGTGTGGGTAGGAATGATGTTTTTGTTGTGGGTATCAAATTACATGTGTTACTTACTTAGAGGACCTAACCCTGAAAAGACCTCAGAAACTATGCCTCAGTGAAGAACTCAGATTTCACTCCCAAATAGGCATATAAAGAAGTTGACCATTCACTTTCTTGAAACTCTCTTCCTTTGACTTCAGGGTTAATACTCTCTCCTGGTTGTTCACCCATATTTCTAACTGTTCCTCTGCCTATCTCTGTTATGACTTTGGAGGTATGATGTAGATTCCTCACACAATCTTTTGCCATTCAAAATGTCTGTGCTTTGGGTTAAGACACCTAACCCACCATTAAGCAGTATGGTGAGTGTGTGATTTGGGGTCAGATTCCAGCCTGGCTAGCAGTTAGTGGGGTGACTTTGGGCAAATAATGTAAACTCTCTGAGCCTTAGTTGTTATAAATAAAGAGGTGAAATATATATGAAACATTTAATTCATTGGCTGGGATATAGTAGGCAGCAAAAATGGTAGCTATTATTGTTATTATTATTTACTCAGGACTATGGAAGACAAATTAATTTCTACAGAAAATACTGATGTTTTTAGAAAATGGCACATTAATAGCTAATACTACTAAAGTGACAGAATATCAGTTCAGCTGCCAGTCTAGGTAAATAAGACATAAAGAAAAAAAAGTTTCAGGAGACACTCTATAAACAAGTGGCAATGAGGCACCATGCTTTATCCACTTCTCTATCCCTAACACCAAGCACAGTTCCCAGGAGACAGTAGTATTCAGTAAAGATTTTCTTGAATGGATGGACAGATGGCTGGTTGAGCTATGACAAATCAAAGCCCCTGGTAGCCAGTGCATAATATGAAGGAATCCTGTGCATGTATGTCTGGAGAAGAGAGGATGTAAGTGTGGGGAAAGGGAAGGGAAGGCTGAAACAAAAGAGAGATAAAAGGGTAATAAAAAGATACCTCTCAACTTTTTGAGGCACAATCCTTCCTGTCTTTTATGTTGTTTGGAATCCCATTTTCACACATGGCTAAAACAGCTGAGAACATATTGGAAGAAAAGGAAACTCTTGTGGTCTCACCTACAAACTTGAGTATCCCCTCTTTGACTTCCACCATCCTAGTAAAAATTATGACAATGTCTCAATATGAAAAGGTAGAGATTACTCCTGGGAGCTGTTTCTAAAGTCAATGGAAATCCAGAATCTAGGCTAACAGTGCAATAAGACCATTACTACAGTGACCTATTTTCTGAACCCTAAATTTGTACACACAGTCTGACCAAATTTTTTTTCAGTGTGTGGATATATTCATGCTAACAACTTCAAAAGCTGTATACATTGTATATCCTTTAAATGAGTTGCTGTTAGTTAAAATAATAACATTCTCAAATTAGAGCTGTTCTAAAAAGTTGAAAACATGGTTACCATGTTTTTTTGTCATCTTTCAACATATACAGGGTTATTTTGACTTTCAAAATTTTAGTAATTTTACAGATTACCATATTTGTGTGTGTATGTGTGTAAGGTCAGAATTTCAGAGTTCAGAATCTTGGGTAGAGGGATAAAAGGATGCCTTCAGCCTCATGGGTGATAGAGGAGCAGGGACCAATATATGTGGTATTAAGTAGACTTGGCCAATAAGGGTAAAAAATAGAATCTAGACCCCAGGAGTTCAGGAATATAAACAAGACCAGAAGTAGGATTAAGTATTCACTGGATTGAAGTACAATAATTATCTATACTATGTAAATAAACCAATAACTAGATGCATTTATTCAATAGGAAGCTGGATTTTTGTGGAAAGACTCCAGATGTTGAGCTTAATGACAGAACAAAAGTGCACATATTCAGTTGGCTTTAAAGTGGAACAGAATGTGGAAGTTTCCAAAGACAAAGGTGATATCCACCACTATTCATTCAGTCAACAAACATTTTTGATGTGCTTACGGTATGCCAGATAGTTCTAGACACCAAGGATACAGCAGCAAGCAAGATTGATCAAGTCCCCTCTTTCATGGAATTTGCATTGCAATTGAAAAATAAACAATAGATGAATAAAAGTATAATTTATTGTACATTTCAAAATAACTAAAAGAGTATAATTGGATTATTTATAACATAAAGAAAGGATAGATGTTTGAGGTGATGGACACTCCATTTACCCTGATATGATTATTATTGTATGACTGTATCAAAACATCTCATGTACCCCATAGATATATACAACTATGGGGGATATACAATATATACATAATTTTTAAATTATGTACCCACAAAATTTAAAAATAAAAAACTAATACATACATATATATTGTGTTATGTTGGGATAAATGCCATAAAGATTGACTTAGACAAGAGGACAAAGAATGGTGTAATGCACCTGGGGTGCTATTTATTTAGCAATAATTGTCAGAAACTTTCTCTCTGAAGAGGTGACACTTAAGTAAATGAATTAAGTAGAGGAGCCAGCCATACAAAATCTGGAGGGAGGAGGATGGCATTCCAAACAGATTGATGAATAATCAAATATGCCCTCGGGTGGTATTAAGCATGCACTATTATACAAACAAAAAGCCAGCTTGTATGGTTGGATTTTAGTGATAGGAGGGAGCCAGGGGCCAGTTTTCTATGGGGCCCTGTAGGTCAATGTGAGGAATTCATTTTATTTCAAGTATGATGAAATACTATTGGAGGCTTTAGAACAGAGGAATCAGGTGATCTGATTTATATGCTGTAGAAAGATAATCCTTACTGCTAGATAAAAAGGTTTTAGAGAGGCAAGAATTCAAAAAGCAAAGCCAGTTAAGAGGTTATTGCCATAGTCTAGGTACAGCCTGATGGTGCTATTGACAAGGGTAGGTGGTAAAGAATGACTAGATTGAGAGTTTATTTTTTTCACTTACATTTGCCTTTGAATTATTTATTTTTTACTTATCTAAACTTGAGGGGTAATGCAGTTTTGGGGACATGCGTTTTTGTTACATGCATAGATTCCATAGTGGTCAAGTCAGGGCTTTCAGGGTGTCTGTCACCAAAATAACATGCATTGTGCCCATTAAGTGCTTTCTCATTGTCCACTACCTTTCCACCTCCTTGCCCCTTTTGGAGTCCCCAGTGTCTGTTACTCCCCTCTGTGTGTCCACATCTACACATCGTTTAGCTTCCACTTATGAGAAAAAGTATGCAATATTTGTCTATGTCTGTCTCATTTCACTCAATATAATGACCTGTTACAAAAAACATGATTCCATTTTTTTATGGCTGAATAAATATTCCATAGTGTGTATATACCATGTTTTCTTCATCAAATCATCTGTTGATAGGCACTTAGCTTAATTCCCTATGTTCGCTAATGTGAATTGTGCTGTAATAAACATACAAGTGTAGGTGTCTTTTTCTTTTTTATTGGATAGATACCAAGTAGTGGGATTGCTGCCTTGAATGGTAGTTCTATTTTTAGTTCAGAAATTATTTTTAAGATAAAATCTATACAACTTGCTGATTGATTTTATGTGAGAGAGGAGGGAAAGAGGAATCAGGAAGTGTGTCAAGTTTTTGATCAGAGTAACTGTGTAAGTAGTGATACCATTTACTGAGGTGAAATTATAAGTGTTGGGAAGTCTTGGGAGGGAAAGTAAAAATAGATTTGGGACATATTAAATTTCAGATGTCTATACTGTAACTAAGTGAAAGTTAAGAGAAACAGCTGTATACATGAGTATGAAGTTTAGGCTATGATCAGGATTGAAGTTATAATTTAAAAAGTAGATGTATGGTATTGAAACTATTGGACAAAATATGATAATCTAACAAATGAATGTAGATAGTGAAGAGGTCTGACAAACACATGCTCCATATAAGTTACTCTCACTAAGACTTATGTGTTCAGTCAACAAATATTTTTGAGTGCTTATTATATACTTGGTGTTGTTCTAAGATCTGGGGATGCAGTGAAGAATGACATAGATAAAGCTGCTGTCCTCACAAAACTTAGAATAAAAAGTTACACAGGTGATAAGAGGACCAGGACAAAAGTGTAGTAGAGAAAAATAGGTAAAAACATTGAGCTTTGCAAAGAGCAAAACAAGCCTAACATTTGCTGAGCCAGTATGTGCCTGTTAAGCCAATAAAACAGAGAAAATGAGTATCCAGGGTACATATGGGGGGATGGGGAATCAGGAAATGATAAGAGCCGGGGATGTCTTCAGGAGTGTGGTTGGATATTTCTGGAGTACATACAGGCAGAACTGAAGCTTTGGGATAAATTTTTAGCCTATTGAAAAAATGTTTCTCATTCCCAGTAGATACAGAATAGAAGTGCATTCACACTGTGCCAGGAAAGAAATTCTGGAGTCACAGGTAGAATAAAGGCCAGAAAAGCAGTAAAAATTACTAACTTGGCTCCAAATGCAGGAATATATGATTTTATATTTAACACCTTTAGCTACAGCACTTAGTTTACTTTTCTGAATCCCATCTGTAAAATGGGGAGCAAATGTATGGAAAGCACAATATGTTTTATATATAGTAAACAGTGAATAAATGTTAGCTTATAAAGATACTGATTCTGCTGATATAGTAGCAGAGTTGAGAAACTCCATAGCTGAGCTGGTATGAGTCTCCATGATGTTCATATTTCCTCCCAAAGGACCAAGGAAGGAAATGAAGTTAATGAGGAAAACAGGTAAGCTGTACCAATCAAGAAACCTTTGATAGATCATTTTTAACTGAGGACAGGCATTCTATACTTTGTAAACATGTCTGGTTTTATACTTGTATGATTTTTTATTTCACCATTTCATTCTTAATTGTTTATTGTCCTTTTCACATATTCCCTGTCTGCTAAGAGGGAGGTGTGGATTGACAATCTGAATTTCTAACAAGCTTCCAGGTGATGCTGATGCTGGCACTGCTTTCTAGGAACCACATCTTGACTAACATGGAATGGAGCTAGGAAATGTATCTGGAGGACACTAGAAAACATAGCAGAGCAGGGGCAATCAGTGATCTGAGTCTCAAGTAAATGAGGCGGGATAACCATGATTGCTCCTGCTTTTCATTTCAGCCTCCAATAGTTCTCTTACATTATACACAGCATAAAGAGAGAATTCAGAGGCAAATAATGAGGTTAGAAAAGCAGGAATGCTGCTCATGATTTCTCTGTGTGTCCACATCTACACATCGTTTAGCTTCCACTTATGAGAAAAAGTATGCAAAAGTTTGAAAAAGTATGTTGTCCTGAAACAGATGTGAGTACACAGCTGTCTACTACAAAGAGAGCTTCTGAGGAAAGCCTCCATGGAGCAATATATCTTGCTTTTATCATTTTCCTCTTTATGATGTTTTCTCTTCTCAATCCCATGAAAAATCACATAACAGGATTTTACTATAGCCTGTTTGAATGGATAGGACAATGGAGAAATAATGTAGTCAAGAAAGTGTTCCCACAACTAAAAGAAGTTTATCTGAGAAATATTTATGGCAGAACATAAACAATCATTAGAAATAAAATTTGGGGAAGTCGAAAAATCATTCAATATAAATTGTATATTGTGTATCAGAAATATTTGTAACATACAGAAAGATTTTCATTAGGATTACTGAGATAAAAGAATGGGGTTTTCACATATATCCTTCCAGTGTGGCCAGTATATTTTATTGCAAAATTATTCCTTCTTCAAGAAAGACCTTTGATACATGGACAATGAAACAGGCTGTGTATCCAGATGCTACTGTCTATCCTCAGCTATCTTGCTTTTCAGCAAGTAAAGCAGAAATTGATGGTGATGGTCTTCCTGGATTTGTTGCCTCTTTCGTTGTGATCCACTCTTTTTATGAATGAAATATTGAGATTCATTTGGTGATTTTAGATGTATTTATTATTTTTATATCTTATTTAGTCTCACATTACTATTTAAGTTCATTTAGTTTTTCATCCACAACATTTTAGATATTTTGTCTGTACTTGATGGATTGGTATGGGAGACCATATAGTGAGGCATTTTAAAGCATGAGCTTTAGAAAGAGATTTGAATCCTGACAGTGTTACTTATTACCTATCTACCTCTGGCAAACTTATTTAAGCTCCTGGTGTTAGTTTACTCACCTGTGAAATGGGAATAAAAATAATTCATACTTACAGGGTTGTTATGGGTTACAAATGAGTTAATAGGCATAAAACAGCCAAAACTATGACCAGCATAATTGCAAACTCTCACTACGCATTCAAAATATATTGGCTGAGCTTATTAATGATGTTTTATGTAAACCATTTCATGTCATTGCTCACGTTTTATCTCCCTAGCCAGACTACAAACACATTTTAGGTATGGGAGCAATACACTTTATTTTCTGTGTATCTTCTTTAGTGCATTTATTATTTCTGTAATGTCTGCCATTGTCACTATGGATTTCATTTGAAGATATGACTACCAAGAGGTGCATTATAAATTTTAAAAAAATGGAAGCTGCAATTAAGAAAAACTGATACCAATAAGCAGTAATGTGACTTGATAATTCTTTCCAAATTCCTTAGTCACTGCCAACCCAAGACTGCAAATTCTCTGTTATCATACCCCAGGGTTTGTCCTCCTTTTCTGTGTAGGTATGAGTTACAATAATGTATTTCTGATTTTCCATTCAGTGAGAATAATCTAAATATGAAAACATTGTCTTTCTCCATCTGTTTCAACATTTGGGCTAGCTATCACATTTTAATTATTAAGTAGTACTCTGATGCAGTGGTCCAGAACAGAAAGAAAATAATCAGTGCTTCCAGTTCAAGTCCAGATGTACTAAAATAAGCACCTTGGACATAGATGGGATTACTTCAGTTGAGTTACAGTCTTAGAATTGGCAGATTATTAAGCCACTAATAATCTCCTTGTTCTCCTTTATCCAGGGTTTCCCTCTTCTCCCTGATGATTTCTAATTGTTTCTGTCCACAGGTGGTGTGTATTGGGAGAAGGAGATGGTCAAGGGTAGGAGCAGAGATTGTAAGCAGTCAAAGAGCAGGAGGATCTGAGAATGGGCTGTCTTAGTCCCAAGTATTCTTAACATGAGAGTACATTTCACCCTATATTGATTAAATCACCTGGAAAATATGTCTTTTTTTGGTTGCAGTTCCTTCATCCTCTATTGTTAGTCCAATTTGAATATCATTTGCAAACTAAGAAATGTACTCCATATCTTCATCCAAATAATTACATTCATATAAAAAATCTGTTAATGAAACTTAGAGCTAAGAGCTTAATTGCTAAAAAAAATCTATCCATAGAGCTGAAAAATTTAGTTAAGATTCCATGGCAACAGAATCTATCCTAAACTGTATAAATGTTATCTAATAACATTTTGAAATTAACCTGGTAGTTTAGGTTCCTTAGTACTATATATAAGCTAAGATGCTGTTTAAAAATAAGATAGTCTTTAAAAATTGTTTCTTTGGATGAAAATTATGGGAAACATCCAGTTACTTCCAATTATTTGATTGCTTATCAAATTTTGTGCTCTTTCTTAAAATTAGTTAATGAGAAAATGCTTCATTACTTTTGAAATATGATAGCATTTAGTGTCCAGAAGTCATATTTCTATTATACATTTTCCAAAGGAAGAAAAAAACTAGCAGAAAGGGAAAATTAAAACATAAATTTAATGAAGTAGAAAAGCTGCTATAGGTTGTATCCTAAGAAGAGAATCTGAGAGAGCAGATCATCTTTTGAGGAAAAAGAATTTGGATGAAAAAAATATTTTTGAAATGTTTGAGTATGATAAGAATAGCAAAGGCATCTCAGGTTAAGTAAAAGGTATTATACACTAAAACACAAAAGGAGAAAACTAATTCAAGTTGATACAAATGAGGAAGATGGTAAGAGTTTTTGGTAGGCCCTTTATTAATATCAAGGTAAAATAAAAGACTGAATATTGAAACTAGTGGATGTTAAACTGAGAACTTCTAGTAAACATATTGAGATGATTCCATAGTGGGAGGTAATGTTGAGATATTCTAATCCAAACACTGCCTATGCTATAAATGGCAAAACAGAGGCCCAGGGCTGAGTAACAATTTTATCAAATGCACACAGCAAAATGGTAGAAGCTTCAGCCCACAAAAAAATGTCAGACTCCACTCTTCCAGAGCAAGAACCCACCATCATGAAAGACTCCTTCATGATGATGATGTTCAAACACTGGAGGAAGCATTTATTGGAAACATTCTGTTTATTTCTTGCTCTGTTGGTTAACACATGTGACCCAAAACAATAAGCCATAGTATTTACTCATGACAAACTTTTTGTCAGTTTGAGATGACAAGACATAATATATTTACATTAATATCTCTAGAGCAAATGCAAGTTCAGGTAAAACATAAAGATCTAGGAGACTATGTGGTGCAGACCATATGCATGTTGCTGGAATGATTCCAAATAAAGGACAGATCTGTTAGGGTATAGGGTATGATGTGATTTTAGAATGGGATGAAGCTTCAACTGCTGATGCTATATAAACATTGACCTTTATCACAGTAAAGATTTAGGTTAATAATAAGGAAATACCTTTTACTGATTATAAAAATGTGGAAATCTTACTTTTTGTATAGTGGCTTTTGTATCTAGGTAGAAGTCAAAGGAAATATACCATGCACTCCTTACTCTTCTGCATTTTATGGTTTAGTTTTAGAGAGAAGATATCCATTCTGAGGTGTAAGATATAGATAAGGAGGTTTATGATTATGTGGCAAAAAAGAAGACACATATGGGAAATCAAATGAGAATTCTAGAATGATCTCAGAGAAGAGGAACTCTGAGAGTTAGTGGCAGCATGGTGAGGTGAAAACACTGTGAGCTATTATGTCAAACAAATTAGGTTCAAATGCAGGCTCTGATATTTACCAGGTGTATGGATTTGCTGAGCCTATCTTTCTTTTCCTAAAAAACTAGGGATGTAGTATTTAACTTGTAGGGTTCCTGTGAAGAGTGACAACAATGGATGCAAAGATATGGGGCTTCTTTTAGGGATAGTGAAAATGTTTGAAAATTGATCATGGTAATGGTTGCACAACTCTAAATATACTAAAATCTTCTAAATCATACATTTTAAATGAGGGGTTTTTAAGGTTATGCGTGTGTGTGTGTGTGGAATATATATATATATTCCTAATAGCCAAAAAGTGGCTATACCCCAAATTTTCTTCAACTGATGAATGGATAAACAAAATATAATATATCCATACAGTGGAATATTATCCAGCCATAAAATAGAATAAAGTTTTGATACATGCTGCATGGATGAATCTCAAAAACATTATGCTAAATATATATATATATATGCCCTTAAATATATATATCTGCTTCTTGCCTAAATGTTTATACAAGAGTAATAACAACATATGTGTACATAAAAGCTTATACCCAAATGTTTATAATAGCATTATTCCTAATAGACAAAAAGTGGCTATACCCCAAATTTTCATCAACTGATGAATGGATAAACAAAATATAATATATCCATACAGTGGAATATTATCCAGCCATAAAATAGAATAAAGTTTTGATACATGCTGCATGGATGAATCTCAAAAACATTATGCTAAGTGAAAGAAAGCACATGCCAAATAGATTGCACAAGCTGATTCATGTCAGATGTTGTGAAAATGCAAACCTATGGAGATAGAAAATAGATTAGCAGTTGCCAAGGGTGGGGTGTGGTAACAAGGAGTGATTGCAAATGGTCACAAAAAACACAAGGAGTGTTTTGAAGGTGGTGTAAATACCCTAAACCTGGTTTGTGCTGATAGTTGCACAATTCTATACATTAATTTAAAATAATTGAATTGTAGATTTTAGGTGGGTTGATTTTATTTCAGTAAAGCTATAATGGATTCAAAATGTCAAGTAATAAGTGCTCAATTAATGATAGCTTTTTTGTTGTTGAAACAATCAGGAAAAGCCTCCTGAAGGAACTGGAGTTTTAATGATGATGGACAGATGGCTTTGCCTAGATGACAGGCAAGTGAGGAAGTGAAGAAATAATAGGAAAATCATATGAGCATTGGCCTGGAGTGAGACTAGGCCTGGTGTAATTTGTCTTACTATAGAGCTAACTAGACTGAGAAGTTAGTACTAGGGAATACTGGGATAGCTGGGAGATAAGAAGCTGTTGGAATCAGACCTAAGACTTGGAAAGGACTGGTAGGGTGTACCTAACATGTATCATTGATGAGTGGGTAGAAATTAAGGGGTTCAAGTGAGAGGGGCCCCAGATGATAGAGATAGTTAAGACATGGCTTTCTTGGAGGACCAGTGGGCTCCCTGGGTGCTAGAAATAGAATTATTCTGGCTGCAGCTGTCTGGTACTGATCCAAACAATTTAGAGGCTGAGCTGGGGAAGATTGTAGATGGTAGGATGTGATGTGGTGTGGTGTGATATGGCAGGTGCCTAAGCAGTAACCTGTGTCTGAGCAAGTAGGATAGAAGAGCCAGCCTGGGGAAACAGGCCCTGAGTGGCCCACCTGGGAGTTGAAGGGGTCAAGGTGATGTGGTGGATCCATCTAAGTTTAAAATAAAATGGTGATCCAGCTGATTATCTTTTCTCTGGCTGTTCTTGGAGTCCTATGAGAACTGACTAAACTGTCTTCCAGTCTTGTGAATTACTTAAGTAAGCAGCTCTGTCAACACTATGCCCTCCAGCTTTCCAACAAATCTAGTGAGCTCACCGGGGGAAGAAATCTCCAAATGTCTTCTCGAACTTGTATAGAATTTTAAAGATTTCCCACCCAACTTGAAGCAAATCCTTACAGTGCTTAATCTCAGTGATGTGATAATATCATGATCTTTTCAGAAATGCCTTTGATGTCAATCCTAATTCTGCCAAATTTTACCTGACAAGGAAAAAATGAAACATTGTAAGCTAGTTTGTCAAGCATCTCAGTAATCTGTTGTGGAAATAATCTGTTCCAACTCAGCTCTGCAATGATGGAGTCTGGTGAATGATGTGTCTTGACTTGAAAGGAACTGATTAAGTGTTCAATCATTGATTAATGAAGTAAAAATGCACTAGGTAGACCTTGAAGTGATAAACTGGACAGGAACCTTGGCAGATATGAGTGCCTCCTGACCACTATTTATTTTGAAAATGATGTGAAATTTATTTGAAAATGATCATTTTCTTACCCACATACCCACAATGCCACAGTGCTGACAATCAACAAATACAGAAATGAGAAATATTGCAGGTGACTCCTATTTTGAGTTTTAATCACCACTATAAAAGTGAAAAAGAATCCATGAAGGATTAGAGTTGCAAAAGCCCATATTTTCTCAGATGGCCTCTCTGATGTGTAAATTTTAAAAACTATGCTATCATTTTTGATAATATAAACATAAAATATCAAGAAAATTGAAATTGCAGTTTTATTTTTTCAGATATATTTTATGGTTAGCCATAACAGCAAAGTAAGTGAGTGATATTTTTCAGTTGATCACCCATTATATTTTAGAATGTTTTTAATCTCTTCATCATCAATGTATCCCATTTCCCCAAAGATCATAGACACTACACCTCACAAACTGAAGAAATTTGGTTATTTTGGCCTTTTCTTTGTATTGCTTGCTTTTCTTCATTTTTCATAAGTTATCACATTTCTTTCTGCTAAAATTTACCTCCATGCCTACATAATTATTAAGTTCTTAGAGAATTTATAGCATACAGCATACAAATTTTACTGCTTTTGTGCCTCAATGTGATACAAAAGGTTTGGTCTCATATATTTGTTGCTTGTAAAGACTAGCAGCTTGTGAATCCCTACTGAGGTATGTCTGTCATGAGTAACATTTTTTTTTTACTCTGGGTTAAGCTTTAAATTTTCTTTGAAATTTCTTTTTAGAGATAATGTTTCAATGTAATCATAAGGCAAATGACCAAAACTCTCTCCTTTAACAACAACAACAAAAAAAAAACCTGACATAATATTATTATATAAATGTAACATAAGATTCAATAAGGTATAAAACCAAGGTGTCATGGCAGATTCCATCAGATCTGAAAGATTTAGCAGTGCTGCCTCATAATCTCTTTCCTAAGCTTCTGAAGATTTCCTGTTCATTACCCACCTCAAAACATTGAGTATTGTAGTCCCAAACCATGCTTAATGATGGTTCCCATGTGGACAATTTATTTACCAAGAATTACAGGTTTCATAAAAATGAAGTGAAAAGTTATTCGTTTGATAACACAAGGCAACTCTTCACATCTTGGTGGCCAATGGGCAGTCTTATAAATTACTGACAAATTACAATAGATGGCAATTCTGCACTGCTGCCACTAATAGATAAATCTATGCCATATTATTCTGGCTTTTATTGTCTCTTAAAACAACATCAGATTGATTTTAGAGTAGCAAGGATATAAAATAAACACACAAGTTACCTTTCCAATAAAGGAGAGGAAAACCAGACTTCTTTCTGCCTGAGAATTCTAATGTTGAAATGGAATAACATTTCTGAGTATCTTCTTTTGTCAGCACAAAAATTATTTCCTACTTGACTTTAAATAATGCAGAGCTAGTTTTTTTGTAGAAGAAAACATTACAGGACTGAGAAAAAGGAAATCCAATATTTTAGTCCATCCTATGTCTGTTGCTGACGAGCTGTATGATCTTATATAAGTCATTTAAGTTTTCCGTGCCTTAGTTCCCACCTCTGCAAAATGAGATCATTGAATTTGATGACCTTCAGTATTGCTTTTGGTTTCAATATCCTATAGTTTATTAATGAATGCAAATAATACCATATGTATCATATTTATACTTATATATCTTACTTATGTGATCTGACAGTAATATATGAATACTTGCAACTTTTTATAGATAAAAAAGAATATGGCTACTGAAACAGGTTAATAATAATTACTAATATGTGTGTATCATTAATCTATTCAAGAAACATTTATAAACACCTAGGTGCCCTATCAGTGGTAGGTATAGAGAGGTGAAAATGAAGTACACCCTTTTCCTTTACATATAGTAGTGAAGGACATGGATCTATAATATAGAAAAGTCTTAATTTAGTAGAATGTTTAGGGAAAGTGATGTTAATTGAAGCTTTTTAAAATTAAGAGTACATCTATCTTTTATTTCAGTCTTTGTGGTTGAAATGTTTTATATAACTGTAGTCCATTTTACTACTTTAATAAGGAAAGTTAATTGAATATAATTGCATTTTACCTTAGTATTTGAAACATTTTTTCAGTCTTGAGTTTATCATTCTGAAATCTGTTCTTACTGTACAGAAAAAATAGGAGATTGGGGTGAATCTCTATTGACCCCAGACTACTTGTTGGGAAATGAATTTGTTTTTCATTCAGTAAATTCAAGATAAAGGCTTCCTTAGTCACCATGTTTGTTTTTCTCATAAAAATGAGTGTAGAACTTGAAATAAAATGTTTCATTAGTTAGACTTCAGTTAATTAAGGTTTTACTGTACCTAAAATTCTAATTACTAATGAAGAGATCTGGTTGCTTTTTTTGGGAAATAATATGTTCACTTTTGGTGTGAAATTTGATTGGGAACATAGCTGGTTACATGATAGTATCCAAAAGATATTAACCAGAAAGGTGAAATTAGAGCATGTAATATACACAATGGTGAAAGCAAAGCAAATTGGGGCAAAAAAAATAAAAATAGAGGATATATTCATCTTCTTTCTGTTTGAAGAGCTGTTTTGTAGAAAAGTGAGCAGAATGTCCAGTTTAGAAAGGACTCAAAAGGTTATCTATTCTAACCCCTACCCTTATACATCTATTCATATAGGATTTGAATTCCTTCCATAGCATTCGATTAGATGACTAGGAACATCTGGAGAACTCCTAAAGCAAACATTTCATCTATAATTGGGCCTGTTGCCTCTTCATACTGAGCTCAAATCTGTCCGCCCACAAGTTTGAGCCACACAGAATACATGTTTCCCTTCCACATTAGTCCTTTAGATATTTGAAACCATCTAATTTTAAAGCAGTGGGAACTAAGGTACAGGAAACTTAAGTGACTTACTTGAGGTCATATAGCTTGTTAGCAACAGAGACAGACAGATATGTCCTCCTTGGGTCTAATTTTTACTCCCCTGAACCTTAACAAGTAGACTTGTTCACCAGAAAGTGGAGTTAGTACCAAGATCACTCTCCTGCTTAAAAACTGCTTTTGGAGTAAACAGACAATCTACAGAAAAGGTGAAAATATTCATAAACTGTGCATCCAACAAAGTTCTAAAATCCAGAATCTACAAGGAATTCAACAAGGAAAAACAACTCCATTTTAAAAAGTAGGCAATGGGCATAAACAGACATTTCTCAAAAGAAAACATGCAAGTGGCCACAAATACATGAAAAAATGCCCACCATCACTAATCATCAGAGAAATGCAAATCAAAAACACAATGAAATACTATCCAACACTAGTCAGAATGGCTATAATTATTATTATATGGAGACAAGGTTTCTCTCTGTCTCCCATCCTAGAGGAAAGTGGTGTGATACTGGCCTACTATAGCCTCGAACTTCTAAGCTTGAGTGATCCTCCCTCCTTAGCCTCCTGAGTAGCTAAGGCCACAGGTGCACACCACCATGCCCAGCTAATTTTTTTAAATTTTTGTAGAGACAAAATCTCATTATGTTGCCCAGGCTGGTCTTGAACTCCTGGCCTCAAGTGCTGGGAGTATAGGCATGGGCTACCGTGCCAATCTGGTTATTACTAAAAAGTAAAACAAAAAAATATGGCATTGATGTGGATGCATAGAAAAGGGCATATTGGTTAGAGTGCAAATTTGTTCAGCTCCTGTGGAAAGCAGTATGGATATTTGTCAAAAAACTAAAAGTAGAGCTATTATTTTTTAAACAAAATTTTTAAAATTTTTATTTAAAGTCCTGGGATACATCTGCAGGACATGCAGGTTTGTCACATAGGTAAACATGTGCCATGGTGGTTCACTGCACTTATCAACCCATCCTCTAGGTATTAAGCCCCACATGCATTAGCTATTTATACTGATGCTCTCCTTCCCCCTGCATTCCCCCACCAACAGGCCACAGTGTGCATTGTTCCTCTCCTTGTGTCCATATGGTCTCATTAGAGCTATCATTTGATCCAACAATCCCACTACTGGGTATCTACCCAAGTGAAAAGGAATCATTATATCAAAAAGACACCTATAGTCATAAGTTTATTGCAACACAATTCACCATAGCAAAGTCATGGTATCAACCTAAAAAAAAAACTGCAAAGAATTTACAAAGAAAATGTAATAGGTATACACCATGGAATACCATGCAGCCATAGAAAGAATGAAATCATGTCCTTTGTGGCAACATGGATGGAACTAAAGGCCATTATTCTAAGTGAAATAACTCAGAAAAATAAAATTAATTAATTACTGCATGCTTGGAAACAATAGATATTGGGGACTCCAAAATGGGGGAGGGTGAGAGGAAGGTGAGAGTTAAAAAACAATTACCTATTGGGTATGATGTTCATTATTTGGGTGATGGATATACTAGAAGTTCAACCTGCAATAACTGCACAATATATCCATGTACCAACCCTCCACATATACCCCCTACATCAAAAACAAACAAACAAACAAACAAAAGCTACTATTGGCTCTCTGTTGCCCACAAATAATTTACAAGTTCTTTATTGCAGTATTTAAAGTTCTGCCTACTTTGTCCTTGGTTAAAATTACTTCTCTCATGGAGGCTATAGTTCAGCTAACATTGACCTTTCTGTTTCATTAAGAAGTAATTTATTTTGTCTTCCCTTATGCCTTTGTTAAATGCTTTTCCTCTTCTGGAATACCCTGTTTTCCCTTCTGAGGCCAGTGCACTTTCAAGTAATTCTTCAGGGCCCAGATCAAACGTGTTCTCTTTTGTAAAATCTTCCTAGACTTCTCTTCACACCTACCTTCTACTCTCTAAAAAAAGTCCTTAATATATCCTTACACTCTTAATTATAGCCCATGACCCTGTTAAGTCATTTATAAAATTTTATCATGTTTTGTTTTTACATATTAGCTCAGCTGAAATGTGAACTTTTGAAGTTAACTACCAGGTCTTGTTCATATTTCTTTTCTCAGATTTAACATATTTGAAAAAAAAATGTAGAAATATTGATTATATCTTATTAGTTATCAACTGTATTCACAAATTTTATGACATGTTACCTAATTTTACCTTTCTGGAGTGCAATGGCGTGATCTCAGTTCACTGCAACATCCGCCTCCCAGGTTCAAGCAATTCTCCTGCCTCAGCCTCCCAAAGTGCTGGGATTACAGGTGTGATCCACCATGCCCAGTCCAATGGGGATATTTTAAGGTCTACTAAAGTCAGGACTAGGGTGAGGTAAGGCATTTTGGAGCAAAGTTCAAGGAGATGCTAGTGAACTCTGATTGGAGGAGTCTGATAGGTCAATAGGTATACACCATGGAATACCATGCAGCCATAGAAAGAATGAAATCATGTCCTTTGTGGCAACATGGATGGAACTAAAGGCCATTATTCTAAGTGAAATAACTCAGAAAAATAAAATTAATTAATTACTGCATGCTTGGAAACAATAGATATTGGGGACTCCAAAATGGGGAGGGTGAGAGGAAGGTGAGAGTTAAAAACAATTACCTATTGGGTATGATGTTCATTATTTGGGTGATGGATATACTAGAAGTTCAACCTGCAATAACTGCACAATATATCCATGTACCAACCCTCCACATATACCCCTACATCAAAAACAAACAAACAAAAGCTACTATTGGCTCTCTGTTGCCCACAAATAATTTACAAGTTCTTTATTGCAGTATTTAAAGTTCTGCCTACTTTGTCCTTGGTTAAAATTACTTCTCTCATGGAGGCTATAGTTCAGCTAACATTGACCTTTCTGTTTCATTAAGAAGTAATTTATTTTGTCTTCCTTATGCCTTTGTTAAATGCTTTTCCTCTTCTGGAATACCCTGTTTTCCTTCTGAGGCCAGTGCACTTTCAAGTAATTCTTCAGGGCCCAGATCAAACGTGTTCTCTTTGTAAAATCTTCCTAGACTTCTCTTCACACCTACCTTCTACTCTCTAAAAAAAGTCCTTAATATATCCTAACACTCTTAATTATAGCCCATGACCCTGTTAAGTCATTTATAAAATTTTATCATGTTTTGTTTTTACATATTAGCTCAGCTGAAATGTGAACTTTTGAAGTTAACTACCAGGTCTTGTTCATATTTCTTTTCTCAGATTTAACATATTTGAAAAAAAAATGTAGAAATATTGATTATATCTTATTAGTTATCAACTGTATTCACAAATTTTATGACATGTTACCTAATTTTACCTTTCTGGAGTGCAATGACCTTTTATTCACTCACTCCATTTGCTAGACACCCATCATATTCCTTTCTTCTCACCTTTTGTCTTTCCAGGTTGAAGAAACTTAAATTCTTTGTCTGTTCCCCATTCCATTAATTAAGGTTTTCTTGATTTTTTCCATATCTCATGGAGCAGGACCCCAGGCCAGGTCTAATTAAGGAGCACCATGGCAGCTGAAAACACCATTCATTTTAGGTGAAAAATATTAAACATTGTCACACCACCATCAATACCTCTTTTCATTTTAGCTTGCTTTTCCCAGGACAGCTCCCAATTCTCATTGAATTGCAGAGCAGTTGCAGTTATCTGCAAGTCAGTGGCTTATTATTAGTTTGTCTCTCTTTGCTCAACAGTGCAAATCAAGAGTTTGTTTTATTTAAAATGACATGCATTTTAGTGTGTGGTACTAGAATGTTAGCTCTTACTCTTCCTGTGAACATGTGTCTTTCAAAGCATTGTAGGTCAACTCTGATTCACCTTTTCACTGGAATTTATGGGAAATTCCAGGCTATTTCAAAGCCAACTTTTATTCTCTCAAAAAGAAGGGAAAGATGAGAAGGAAGAGTATAAAGAGTTGAATTAGAAGCCTGAAGTCAATTTCTTTAGGTAAAAGTTTGAAAAAAAAATCCCCTTTTGAAACAAAAAAATCACAATAAAGAACAACTTACAGAAGCCACTTCAGACTTTAGCTGCATTAAGAAAAGCCATGGCCTGCTACCTAGTTCAAACATGATAGAAGTTTGCCTGCCTCACCAATAGTCTTTGAGCATTCTTTTTGATGACCAAATTGAGTTACTAAAAGCCCAGATAAGTGAGACAATAGGTCAACTGGAACCCAAGAGGTGGTGAGCAGAGGTGAATGCTTTTTAAAATAGAGAGAAGCAAAAGGAAAACCTTTCATTAGATAAACTATATATTTCCCTCTCTCTGTCAACAAATATTTCCAATTTTTTCCCATAGAGAATCTGGCAAATTTTTCCTTACTTGGAAAGCTCCAATATAATACCGTGAAATCTATTTGAGTACCAATGTTGTTCTGGGAATAAATGGTCTAAAATGATTGAGAAGCTACTCATGCTATTGGATTTTTGATAAGATTGGATTTTTCCCAAGATCCCTTGACTTAGATTCTAAGAAAAAATAATGCTTTCTTTGGGGACTTTGAGGCAAAAATGAGCTGTTAATATTTGCTGTCCATCTCTGCAAACCAAGGTTCTCTTATGGTGAAAAGTGTATATAGATTATCTGAGCTGCCATTTCTGTTTCTCAGAAAAAAATACAATTGAAAATCACTGAGGGCAAGTTCATAGCAGAGAATCACAAGCTCACCCCTCTTCTGTGGTCTTATAGAGCCTCTGTCCTTCTCTCCCAAGCATTGCATTTTAACCACAAGTTCCTTTTCTGCTTGATCTTACACTTGCTATGCCAAGAGTCAGCTCATTAAAGAACAACTGGTGATATTCCACCAGTATGAACTAATGTTTTCAAAAATGGACATAAGCTTAAATAAACCAATCAAGCAACAAGCGAGACAATGTGTGAAGCAATTAGGACTGAAAATAAAACTATGTTTGCCTGAATCACCAAACCTAAAGTTCTCAGCATTCTCTGCACTAAATATGTAGCATGGGAATATTTTATTTAGTTTGATTCACTAATCCAAATAGATTCTTTTCATGTTTTGTTATAACCCTTGAAGAAATCATAAAATGTTATTTTTAAATTAACACATTATCAATAGGATTATACTATATTTTCAATCTGAAAGTGATGTTAATTGAAGCTTTTTAAAAATTAAGAGTACATCTATCTTTTATTTCAGTCTTTGTGGTTGAAATGTTTTATATAACTGTAGTCCATTTTACTACTTTAATAAGGAAAGTTAATTGAATATAATTGCATTTTACCTTAGTATTTGAAACATTTTTCAGTCTTGAGTTTATCATTCTGAAATCTGTTCTTACTGTACAGAAAAATAGGAGATTGGGGTGAATCTCTATTGACCCCAGACTACTTGTTGGGAAATGAATTTGTTTTTCATTCAGTAAATTCAAGATAAAGGCTTCCTTAGTCACCATGTTTGTTTTTCTCATAAAAATGAGTGTAGAACTTGAAATAAAATGTTTCATTAGTTAGACTTCAGTTAATTAAGGTTTTGCTGTACCTAAAATTCTAATTACTAATGAAGAGATCTGGTCACTTTTTGGGAAATAATATGTTCACTTTTCGGTGTGAAATTTGATTGGGAACATAGCTGGTTACATGATAGTATCCAAAAGATATTAACCAGAAAGGTGAACTTATAGCATGTAATATACACAGTGGTGAAAGCAAAGCAAATTGGGGCAAAAATAAAAAATGAAAATAGAGGATATGTTTATCTTCTTTCTGTCTGAAGAGCTGTTTTGTGGAAAAGTGAGCAGAATGTCCAGTTTAGAAAGAACCGAAAAGGTTATCTATTCTAACCCCTACCCTTATACATCTATTCATGTAGGATTTGAATTCCTTCCATAGCATTCAATTAGATGACTAGGAACATCTGGAGAACTCCTAAAGCAAACATTTCATCTATAATTGGGCCTGTTGCCTCTTCATACTGAGCTCAAATCTGTCCGCCCACAAGTTTGAGCCACACAGAATACATGTTTCCCTTCCACATTAGTCCTTTAGATATTTGAAACCATCTACTTTTAAAGCAGTGGGAACTAAGGTACAGGAAACTTAAGTGACTTACTTGAGGTCATATAGCTTGTTAGCAACAGAGACAGACAAATATGTCCTCCTTGGGTCTAATTTTTACTCCCCTGAACCTTAACAAGTAGACTTGTTCACCAGAAAGTGGAGTTAGTACCAAGATCACTCTCCTGCTTAAAAACTGCTTTTGGAGTAAACAGACAATCTACAGAAAAGGTGAAAATATTCATAAACTGTGCATCCAACAAAGTTCTAAAATCCAGAATCTACAAGGAATTCGACAAGGAAAAAACAACTCCATTTTAAAAAGTAGGCAATGGGCATAAACAGACATTTCTCAAAAGAAAACATGCAAGTGGCCACAAATACATGAAAAAATGCCCACCATCACTAATCATCAGAGAAATGCAAATCAAAAACACAATGAAATACTATCCAACACTAGTCAGAATGGCTATAATTATTATTATATGGAGACAAGGTTTCTCTCTGTCTCCCATCCTAGAGGAAAGTGGTGTGATACTGGCCTACTATAGCCTCGAACTTCTAAGCTCGAGTGATCCTCCCTCCTTAGCCTCCTGAGTAGCTAAGGCCACAGGTGCACACCACCATGCCCAGCTAATTTTTTAAATTTTTGTAGAGACAAAATCTCATTATGTTGCCCAGGCTGGTCTTGAACTCCTGGCCTCAAGTGCTGGGAGTATAGGCATGGGCTACCGTGCCAATCTGGTTATTACTAAAAAGTAAAACAAAAAAATTGGCATTGATGTGGATGCATAGAAAAGGGCATATTGGTTAGAGTGCAAATTTGTTCAGCTCCTGTGGAAAGCAGTATGGATATTTGTCAAAAAACTAAAAGTAGAGCTATTATATTTTAAACAAATTTTTTTTTAATTTTTATTTAATTTTAACTTCTGGGATACATCTGCAGGACATGCAGGTTTGTCACATAGGTAAACATGTGCCATGGTGGTTCACTGCACTTATCAACCCATCCTCTAGGTATTAAGCCCCACATGCATCAGCTATTTATACTGATGCTCTCCTTCCCCCTGCATTCCCCCACCAACAGGCCACAGTGTGCATTGTTCCTCTCCTTGTGTCCATATGGTCTCATTAGAGCTATCATTTGATCCAACAATCCCACTACTGGGTATCTACCCAAGTGAAAAGGAATCATTATATCAAAAAGACACCTATAGTCATAAGTTTATTGCAACACTATTCACCATAGCAAAGTCATGATATCAACCTAAAAAAAACTGCAAAGACTTTACAAAGAAAATGTAATAGGTATACACCATGGAATACCATGCAGCCATAGAAAGAATGAAATCATGTCCTTTGTGGCAACATGGATGGAACTAAAGGCCATTATTCTAAGTGAAATAACTCAGAAAAATAAAATTAATTAATTACTGCATGCTTGGAAACAATAGATATTGGGGACTCCAAAATGGGGGAGGGTGAGAGGAAGGTGAGAGTTAAAAAACAATTACCTATTGGGTATGATGTTCATTATTTGGGTGATGGATATACTAGAAGTTCAACCTGCAATAACTGCACAATATATCCATGTACCAACCCTCCACATATACCCCCTACATCAAAAACAAACAAACAAACAAACAAAAGCTACTATTGGCTCTCTGTTGCCCACAAATAATTTACAAGTTCTTTATTGCAGTATTTAAAGTTCTGCCTACTTTGTCCTTGGTTAAAATTACTTCTATCATGGAGGCTATAGTTCAGCTAACATTGACCTTTCTGTTTCATTAAGAAGTATTTTGTCTTCCCTTATGCCTTTGTTAAATGCTTTTCCTCTTCTGGAATACCCTGTTTTCCCTTCTGAGGCCAGTGCACTTTCAAGTAATTCTTCAGGGCCCAGATCAAACGTGTTCTCTTTTGTCAAATCTTCCTAGACTTCTCTTCACACCTACCTTCTACTCTCTAAAAAAAGTCCTTAATATATCCTTACACTCTTAATTATAGCCCATGACCCTGTTAAGTCATTTATAAAATTTTATCATGTTTTGTTTTTACATATTAGCTCAGCTGAAATGTGAACTTTTGAGGTTAATACCAGGTCTTGTTCATATTTCTTTTCTCAGATTTAACATATTTGAAAAAAATGTAGAAATATTGA